>JAQFZC010001012.1:0-35813 GCA_034695205.1 Dicyrtoma fusca | reverse complement strand
TGTAATTTTTCTTATACAATTATTAACTTAGTTCCATAAAACATCCAGGTACTCAGTAAACATATCCGCAAAGGTTATAACTTTATAATACTATTAGATTAAATTTAGAAATTAAGACAGTGACAGGCTTGACTTAAAGGATATCGGGAGAAAATCTCCCTGGAACAAATGCCACCAAGTAATCAAATATCTGACAGCGGCGTCAATTTCACAGAAAATCCTTGTTTACATTTTACGATGTGATCGAGTCCCAAGAGGAAAGCTACACAAGTGTTGCTTAAAACACTTACCTAGGTTTAATAATTTTGCTTCATATTCATCACCATGGATTAATGTTTTTTAAGTTGTTTACAGCTAAAGAACAAACTCCAGAAAACGATAGTTTCGTTATACTACAAGCCTGTCAACAATCAAACTTATTAAATCTAGGTACATAAAACATAACTGGCCAATGCTATTACACACATACATCACCAACGAACATTTTTGCTGTGTATCTGGCCGAGAACTTCACTTCTGTGGGGGGGTTTTATCCGGTATTAGCCTGAAAGCATTGCATAATATATTATAATATTTACACACGTAGTACTACCACAAGCTGTAATGGACAAGGAAAATAAATAATACGAGTGCCACAAGGACAGCCAACGACACTCTTGAAAGATATTTTTTACAGATCAGCTGCAGAATCCTGTGGTAACCAATGTCGCTGTGGATGACCTGTTGTATTGTGGATGGAGTGAGGTAATAACACTTTCATGACGATGGCACTAGCACACTACCTAAAGGTATACGCAACGTAATTCCGCATGCCTTAATGCCTGCCATACTTCCATCACATTAAACATTATGACACGGCCACGGCCTACGCCTCCCGATATTCTTGTCTCGTGGATTATGACGTACTACATAGTTATTCTGTATTTTCAGAAGATGTAGGTATGTATGTATATGGACATAAGTACCTATACATGTTTGTTTTTCTCTGCTCCCTTTCCCTTCTACATATTCAGGGACAGATTTATATTTTGTGCCACAGACGAAACATCTTTTCCTTCGCTAACGAAATCGTCAGTCGTCACAACTACGCTGACGTATCTTTTTGTGCCATGCTAATTGTACGCAAAGTGATGCCTTTTACTAGTTAGCCATCCATCCAACTTATAATTCCAGCACCATTGCATTGCATTGGTGGGATAATCTAGGTACGTCGAAATGTAATGTTTTCCTTGTAGAGGCAATTGTATGACTGACTACTACTCACTATGATTTCGCAGAATCATTTTTTGCGTACTTGAAATTCGCTGAATTGGATGAAACTCGTGGATTTAAACACATTTAAAATCATGACTGTAAAGGTTACAAACGGAATTATACATCAATTTCAATATTCAATACAGACATTGCACCAGTCAGCCCTTCGTTTAAACACCTTGCAACTCTTATCTGTGTGAGCTGTAAATAGAAACGGGAAAATGCAATAGGATTTGTTGTGCAACTGCCGTCAATTAATATCTTCATTGAATACACATGTAACGTATACCTCAGGACTGTTGACATAGAGATAAGTCATAATAATTTGATATGTTAAAATGTTATAAGCTTCTGTCCCTGCTCAAATGGAATAAAACTTGGCGTTATTCCTCAATCGTAGGGAATTATTGGACTTTGAGTTGTCATTACATTATTGCAGGTCTACGTCTGCCACGCGTCATAAATTACCAAGCAAGGTAGAGGCTCATAGGGCCTTTGCATTGGTGGGCTGTGGGTGTGCATTTTTATCTGTGGCATTAAAACCATTCCAATTATTTGAGGTAGTCATCAAATAATTTCTTTTACGACAAATTCCAGCTGACTGCTACTGTCTCCTTGCTTGCAAATGCAGGAAGTACCTAAGGTAGGCAAATGAGGAAGTAAAATACCTAACCTACGAATATTTCTATCGTATTATCTTTTCAAAGAATTTTTAACTAACGTTATACCAACTTACCAGTCATTATAGCGATTGTGGGTCGCTTACATTTTGTACATTTACCCGTAATTTATGCCAGTTAACATAATAATAATAATAATAATAATAATAATAATAATAATATACAAACTACAAACAAGCCTAGAATAATGTAAAAAAAAGAAATCCTTTTCAAAAGCCTACAAATACATACATCCTTCTGATTTATTCAATACGCGATTCAGCTTTTGTCTGGCTATATTTTGTTTATACAGCATACAGTAACTTATCGTTCATTAGCTTTCAACCATACAAATCTTTCCAATTGTATGGAATGGGAAATAAATGCTTTATTTTCAAGGCTTCTTCACGTTTAAAACAAAAATAGGAGCAAGCACTATTCACTAGCGTGTTTTTGTCGTCATTTTTGGAATCTTTTAATCACATTAGTGAGAAATATCAAAATAAATTTACATCTGTTCCAAAATGTTTTCATTAGAGCAATGTATCAAACAGGTAAGATGTATATACATATCAGTTACCTACATACGTATAGCACCCAGTGCCAATGTAAGGATAAGGAACGGTTGTAGATTAATACCAGCCGAACAATTATCTGTACCTACGTACATAGTAATACAAATGTATCATAAATAAAATCATGATCACGCTAAACTTACATGAGTTCATGTATTTATACTTGTGTGATTGTTTCTGTGTCAGATTTCGATACGAAAAAAATCTGAAAGCAAATGCAGTTTGTTGCAGTTACATTATTTTCTGGAATAATTTTGTCCTCCAAGTGTTTTCGTTTTGTGTAGTTCCCTACTTCATTGTGTTTACACTGGGTACGGCTGGTGCAACAGTTGAGATAATACTTTACAGTAAGTAGCTATGCAGTTACAGACTACGATCTGATTCCGTTTGGACAAGCATTATGCCTATACTCAGTAGATTATAGGCTAGAACTTCCCTGTTTTTACGGGACATATTACAGCACAGTAAATAGGTAATTAGCACTTAAAATGGTAGACATCTCGTATGTTCTCTACTTCAATTTTCTTCTCTACCTAGTTTTAACATTAGTCTCGTATGTTCTCTACTCAGATTTATTTAGCAAATGTTCAACCGTGGTTAAGGGCCCCGTGAACTAAAATAAAGCACGAAGCAGCTAAAGTTTTTAGCAGCAGAAAGAGATGTTATTGAAGTAGAAAACACACTACAGACACATTCAATACGTAGCGTAGTAGGTAGAGGAGGTAATTCTGGTAGAGAACATACGAGACCAAAAAAATTAAAGTAGAGAACATACGAGATGCCTACCCTTAAAATTAAACCTAAAAATAATATATTAAAACGTGTCTATTTTCGTAGAAATAATTGTAATGATGCTCTTGACTGATTTGATAGGATTACAAATACAGGTAGTATATAAACATTATAGTAGTTACAGTGCAGTGCAGTACTGCAGTGTGTAGTAGTTGTTATAAAAATCCTTTTTTGACACTAAAATAAAGGGCACAATAAAGTATTTGTATGATAACTGATGTTAAACCTTAGCCACTATTCACATTTAGGAATCCCTCTCAGAATTAGGAACTTCCCTACTAGAGAAAGTAGTCTGTATATGGTGCGTACTAATTAATAGTTAATTGTTACTTGGTGTGATTACAACTTACGAAGCTTTTAATGATTATGGGATGGTTGATGGTTATGGCAAGGATCCTGTGTATGAAAAATACGGGATTTTGGGAAGTCTAAAAGGAATAGGGAGGGATTGTGAATGTGACCGTAAAATAAGAAGTTAAAGCGAAAAGGCTTATGAATAATATTCTTTTTCTTTGTACATTTTTTTTTTGGCATGTTCATTGTCTGTGCAATACAAAAGCCATTCCCCCTCTTCACTCTGGAGCCCGTATATTCATTTTGTTGTGTGGAGAAGGGACGGGCGGAGCGCGAACCAGAAAAATATATGTAGAGTTGCTGGAATCATTTAATTTGAATTTTTTATCATTCAACAAGTAAGATTCAGAGACCGCTCTGAAGCGCTGCCCTCCACTCCACTGTATTTGAAATGCGCATTTATTTACAATTATGCATACAATTCAAGCTACTCCATCAACACAATACTCTAAATTTAATTACGTTTATCTGACACATGAATTAACTGAAAAATTAGAGGAGGTGAATTAAAAACTAATCAGCTTCATCAGCTTATTCAGTTTCAAAGGGGCTTCCATCTTATTGTTAGTGTAGATCACTTTAATTGTAATTATGCTTTGCTATAAATAAATAAATAAGACGGCCTGAGCTTTGTGAGAAATGATTATCTAAGAGTAGACAGAAGACAGTGTATTCGATGCAGAAGTTTTAAGTCACTGCACTGATTATTCAGCATTTCCTCAAAATACTGTAAAATAAAGGAATAAAACTGGATAGTTGAATCCCATTGTTCTAGTTTGCCTCTTCCATTTGAGATTCTTCGGAATTGGTCGCTTGGGGAAAATGAGCCAAAGGAGTTGTGATATTTGAGAGAGTTTTCTCTTTTGACTCTGGCCACATTCCCATAATATTTGTGGTGGCATTCATTATCATTATTACAGATATTTTTGAGCCCACGAGTCACACTGGGCGATTAGACCATTAAATACCACAGTCAGAGCCTTTATAATTTTCCGGATTATTAAGCGTAGCGGTGTGGACAGCTCAGAGTGGGATGGCTGGCCGGCGCTCGGGTATAATACATAGGTGTATTAATGGAGGCAGGTAGTTGGCTAGGTGGCACTTAATTCCTCCAAACCTGGTCGAGGCAAAGAGCTGGGAGAAATGAAAGGCGGGAAGGAAAGGGTGTATAGTCCAAATTCCTAAAGAAGATTAATCACACTTGCTTCCCAGACACCATAAATATGAACACCAACAGCGCTACTGGCGGACTCTATTACCATTGCACTCAGACTCAGATAATCTTAATGCAAAAAATATATATGAACTAGATAGTAACTATAAATTAATGGCTTTTCATGTTTTTTTTTGTTTTTATGATAGGATTGTAACAACTACAAATATTTAGCTAGGCACTTACGATATGAGTCAAAATGGGATTTAGAATCAGAATAGAGAGACAGAGAGATATTTATTAGTTAAATTTTCATTTCATCCGGGCTCCTACTCCGAAGGATCTGTCGTTGAGTATAAATTCCAGTGAAAGTGGAAGATTGCATTTTGTGCCTGAGAAATTCTTCTATTTGTCAAGTGTCCCTGAGACATTGGAAAGACGGGTGGTTCACTAGAGATTCATCTTGCCAACTAACAAAATGACCTCTACTTTTTACCATTCACGTTTTATATATTCTCTTCAAAGTCTTAACGTCCGATTTTTTTGTGCTCCAACCCACACGTCTCGACGCTCAAGCCCGCGCTTCCACTCTTGCTGTCTTTGTCTCAGTCTGTCTTGTCTCCTCTTTTTCTCTCCTCTTCTCCTGTCCAACCGTAAACTTCGGCGAGGCAACTGCGTCTCATGCCTCAATGTAATGTAATCCAAGTTTTTCAAATATAGGGTGTGAATGGGGATAATGTGAGGCTGGCTCAAAATAGACTTTTTCAATATCACAACTTTTTATTGCTACATTTACATTATATGTGTTCTGATTTTAAATATCCTCATCTTGTACTTTTGCCCATCAAGTTTTTTATGTTAGAATTTGAGATTTTGAAATTGTCCTTTCGGCATCACCTCCGCCACAAATTTCACGTTTTTGTTGCCAAAGAAAAGATAAATCAAATAGTTTACAGTGTCAATTTTACCCCTATACTAGTATACCGCAAGGGCCAGAGACTTCACAAACACCAAGATATTGTACAGATATATAAGAATCCATGTAGATTATGTAAAAGTAAAAGGACAGGGAAAATGCTAAATAGATTGTGGGTTATAAAAGTCGCGTGGTTTCAGCAAGGAAACAAACAGTCTTTGAGTCCAGCTTCTGTAGAAGAGTTTGTGCGCACAAAAACCGGTGGTATTTGAGCATCATGCATGCTTTGCCTATACCTGTCTATGTTACGGAGGAGAAAGTAACTTTCACCACACGATCGCCAGTATGTAGTGTACAACCGTATTAAAATACTCCTGAGCTACCAAAAAAAAAATTCTAATGTGCAGCGTTGAAAATTTCAAGTTGAAATGATCGTGTCATTACAAGAGTGCGTGATTGCGTAATTATGATAATTCTATAAATCAGCTCAACGCCGTGATCATTTATTATTCCGCGGAATAACTTAATTATTATAAACCATACTGTAAAAATGTGACTGGAGCTAATTGCATTAGATCTCGACTAGTGGTTTGGAGACAAGCTCAAAAGATGGGGAAGAGCGGGGAATTAATTGGGGAACGGGAGTTAAATGCGAGGTGTGAGGAGGAGGATGGAGGTGCTAATAGAAAGGAGAGAGTGACTTAAAAGGTAGGTGTAAACAATGGAGGTGAAAGTTTGGTTGGAAATGATGTGGAAAGGATAAAGGAAGGGTCGGGAGCGAGTTGATGATGAGTGAATGGACGGATTAAATGAAAGAAGGGATTTTGATGAGTGAGTGGAGGTGGAGGTGGGCCTAGTAATAGTTTTGGAACTGTGAGTGAAAGTCCTGTGGAGGGAAGGTGAGTGAGAGAGCAGAAGGAGCATGTACATGTGTATAGATGAGTCTGAAGGGCTTTTAGATTTTCCTTGGCTCTGGTAGTCCTTTGACAAAGTAGAAGTGGCATAAGGATGGTCTGGCGGTGGTCTTGGGTTCTCTCATAATAATTTAAGGCTTTAGGTTTGAAGAAATTCCTATGGAATTCCTTCCCTCGGATTCGGATCCCGTCTCCCATCCTTCCCTTCCCTTCTCCTGTACACCTCCGCTCTCCTATGAGTTCTATTGACTGACAGACGGGCATTGGCTCCACACACGGCTCTCGGCTCTGAGTCTGAGACGGTTGGGCGGGAGGGAAATGAGGAAAGCTGTGTAGGAACGGGAACGGCATGGGAGAGAGAGAGGAGAGAAAGAGAAAGCCGAGTGTCTCCGTATGCAGCAGCCCACACTCACTTATTCACACAGCCAGACAAAAACAGAGAGAAAGTGAGAGAGCGGCGCTTGTTCCCAAGTCAGTGTTTTGCTCCAGTGTGTGGCGGCTTCTATGTATACGCATGATAGTAGTGGCCGGAGTGGGGATATGTGCTCCTCCTAACTAGTAAGTACTGTCCAAACCACGACGGCCCGAGTCTGCCTATACCCGTCCCGGCACCCGTAGGAATTAGTATGTAGCAGGTGGAATGTAGTTTGAGTTGGAGGCCCGTGCATACGCTCAGCCCGTATGCAGGAGGAGAGGTCTGGCTGTCTGAGGGAAGCCGATATGTCCAAGTTGGAGGCGAGGTATGAAGAAGGACGAGGAGTGAAATACCCGGTTGAGTCTCCGTGCATGTAACTAAACTAAGGAGTGAGATCGATCGCGTCGGGGAAGTTGGAAGCGGGCAAAGAGCGTGATAGTGTCCCGGGTTTCCCGTTTCGAGCCACCGTCATTTCGCAGTGTCGACTATTTTATTCTGGGTCTCTCGAGGTCTCTTCCGTCTCTCAACAGTTAAGTTAAGCAAAGCACTGACTCCTCCAAGCATTATAGACTTTCTCGCCTACGTCTCCTGCTCAAGACATGAGGGAACTTATCACATGGCCACAGCCAGCCGTCCAGAGTCGAAATGGTGAATGTATTTTGTATTTGTAGCGGCAGCGGCAGTGGTGGCAACGTCAAACGCCACTACTCACCACCACCACCACCACCATCCGTACTAACCACGTACATATCCCTTTCCTTACAACACGATCAACCATTCCGTGTACTGATAGGCTTGCATGCCGATCTTGTGGGCTTGTAAAAACAACCAAGTCAACTCGACCATTTTCGCCCCTACAATCATCAACCTGTCTGCATTCCGAGTCCTTCCAACCGCCACTTACGCTCGGGTCATGTTTACCCTCACCAGAGTGAGTGAAAGCAGGGGTGAGCAAGGAGGGAGGTCGATTCAATTGTCGAATTTTTTCTGGAACAATAATGTAGGACGCGTCTAAAGCGGCTTAATTGCCCCGAGTCAGAATCATATGGTGCTTTGTGGGGCTTTCAGATTATTTGAGTAGGTGTATCGTAGGCGGAGGGCAGGCAGGAAGAAAACAACCGTCAAGATCGATAGTTCTTGGGGAATATAAGAAGTTTGGAATTGCAAGAGGAAAAATGACAACTCAGATAATAACCAGCTCAAATAGAGTTATACGAGACGAGATGGATACAAACTTGTGGGAGGACAGATGTAAATGTCATGCACATGGGATGTACATATGTAAAGTGTAGGCGTTCATAAATTCACTGATATCAATTAAGTACACGGAGAGCATAAATAAATAGATGAGTTAAGAAGCTAATGGGATCCATTTCTTAAAGATGCCTATCTACATACGCACAGCTTTCCTTCTCTTTTCTCCAGACAGCACGACAGACTGTGCCAGAGTGATGCGCTCCTTATTCTAGTGTACACAACTACTAGTTGCAACCATGAAGGAGCTTCCGTCCCGTTAACTTTGCACATTGCCTGGATTGTAAATTCAATTTCCTCCACACTTAGCATGTAGATGCACGGCCTGGGCTGACGCTCCAACTCTACAAGGTTCAAACTGAAAAAATTCAAGGGCATAAATGGAGCTTAATGGGTTTCAGTTTCATCTGCTACGAGATATGCTAGCAAGTTCTTTATGATTTTTAGGTATGAATATGGACGCACTCCTGTGTTCTAGTGATGGGGAGATGAGCTAAGGTTAAGGATGTTTTGAGTCTTGGAAAATAAAATGGAAACAATCAGATTTTGAAGGTCTCAAATTTTCGAGATTGGTTATGGTAGACCTTCGACTTGGAAGTTATGGCCCATTCCGTTGTAAGAAGCAATAAGCTGAAGGCTCACAGTTATGGATCTTTCTGTTGCCGGGTGAAAGTCTAACCAAACAGAGACAGAGACAATTGTGCGTAGAGCATGCAGGAGGAGGTGAGTCAATGCCTCGATCACATCACACAGAATTTCTCACGCTTCTTTCACTTTTCTTCCTGGAGACCACGCAGACTTACCGCGAAGCCTAAATCCTATACATACACTTGCCGCTCCAGCAAACACCCACCCAAATACCATGTGAGCCCAAAAGATCGTGCAACTACGGTAAAAGAAAAAAATATGTACTCTGGCTCCTTCCACTCAAGTCTACGTAGCTCCTCAAACAGTTGCTCTGGCTTGACTTTAACCCTCAGTAAAATCCTTCTGTGCTGTAAACCAGCACAAGCACACAGGCTTTCACTTAAAGTCATATGTAGCTCCAATGAATACTGCGCCGTACCATGTTTTGGTGAAATTAATCTAGCCGCCTCAATTGTTTTACATTTTGTTTGCCGCACCTAAGTACTATCTGTACATTTTAAATAATATTTCTACGATTCTTCAATTTTAATTTTAAATACATGAATTTCCCATAATGGCTATGTCTCACACTTAAGAATCCACTTTTGAAATACATCAGTTATCCAATTTCATTTGTCTTTGTTAATGACTGGAAGTCTGCCCAGTACCTTATGTTGTGGTTTTGAGAAAACTACAACCAACTACAGTATAAGTTTCGTTCTCTCAAATTACAAATCAAATGCATTCCACTACATTTCCACACTTTCGATGTACTTGACAGAGAATCATGTAATGTACGTTATAACGCTGTGGACGATTAAATAGAAAATTACATGTACTTATGAGTAGTTCAGCAAGATTTATTTACTTTCACAAAAAGTGAAAGAGGAAGAATATTTTGAGTTGTGCTGCAATTAAGTAGCGTATTCAAAATCAGATGGCTAAAATCCCGTTGAACTGAAGCTGGAATTGACTGTTTGTCTTCATTCTGAGTAGGTAATATTGTTTGGTATACAGACACCTCTCGTCTTGCACTTCATTGAGTCTGCCGTCTCAAATTTTCTTCAACTTTCTCGTCAAAACTAAAGGCAAGCTCTGCTGACTTGCACAAAGCTTACATAGTAGCAGTCTTCTTCTACCTGACATGTATTTTCGCATAAATACACTAAACGTTATTTCCTCAGTAGTTTTATTGAGAGAGAAACGTCGTAATACGCTAGAATAGTAATAATATCTATAGGAATATAAACAACAACAACACAGCTTAACTTTTGGGTAGAAACAAAAGCGTGTCGCTCTGAACCTTAATTTGAGGTCAGTAGTGATAACGAGTATTTGGTCGGACAAAAAAATAGAGGAAACAAAAAATAGAGCAAATTGGGATACTTGACTATACTGAACAAATCTGTAACAAGCTGTAAAACATTTAAAAGTAAAATAATTATTGCTATTTCCAGCGGGAAATTGTTTTTATTTTTTATTTCCCGAGGCCTTTTAGGCTTCCAGCCCGTATCTGCTGTTAGTATAGTGGTCACATTTTTCAATGGACAATTAGTTGATTTACCCAGTAGGCAAGTAAGTACCTAAGTTGGCAAACTGTCATTAGGCGAATGGAACATAGTAAGCTGTCCGGAATTCGAATAGTCTGCCTCTTGTAATGCATGTAGGTAAAAAAAAACTGTTAAGTTTAAATACGAGTAAATGTGGACAGTGCTTGTTGATACAATATTGGTTGGGGGCCTTGTTGCTTTTGTCGATGTCAACGTAGAGACAAGTAATATGTAAGTGTGTGGACGTACGTGCAATAATTACAAGACAAAAGCCCATCGTCTCCTGGCTTGACTTTCCTTCGGCTTCACAGATCGCTCCAGTGACCTTACAACCACTGAACTTGATAGCATTTCATCTATGAAGTTAACCGCTGAGCAAACTTCTCGCGTCTTCGTCTTCATCGTGTCTTTATTTGTTCAAGTACTGGTGTTTCTATTTCTCCTTCTGGTTCAGTCCTGTCCTTAAAGATTTCCTGTGATAAGCTCATCGTGGAACTTTACCCCACAGAGCATATTCACAGAATTCATGAATATTTATTTTTGTCCCTCGTCTTTCGTATTGTCAATTGTATTCCTTGTGGTCTTTCTTAAATGTACATTTCAACATGCCGTACAATTTTAATTTTAACTAAAACTTCCCTAATGGCATCAAAAATAAATTTTGAAGCATATACATACGTTTAATTATAAAATTATAACTCGTCCTGGATTCCCCACAGAATAATGTAGTGCATGGGTGCATGTACCCATGAAATATATCCCCTTTTAATTATATGTAAAGATTGAAGTACCTACCTACATACATAGTGAAAGTAGAAAGCAGAATTATTCGTTGTGTGTGTATAGTTGTAGTATTTCATGTGTCTAGGGACCAACTCTGAGTAATATTAACTATATCAGTCCGTCTTGTTTCAAGTCTGCCTGCGTGGATCGACGATCCTTTGGCCGCCAATGTTGGACTGGAAATGCATAATCGTTTGCGACATCGTAATCATGATGGCGGATGGCTTGTACGACGACTGTGTATCGGTGATGGCGGGGAAATTTAATAGTTTCAGGAGGTAGGTACAATACAGAATACCTACATACAAAGGTCAATGGTCAATGCCAATTTCATAGTCTTTAGGAAGTACGAATTTTGAAGTTGGTTTCAACCAGCATTTATGTACATCTTTGTTTTTAAATGTAGGTAGGTACCTTAGTGCATTATGTAATTGAACTAAAAATAGACGGAATAATTGCAACGTGGCCAAAAATACATCACAGAATGTCCACGCTATAACTCCATTGTACGTATAAACAGTAGGTACTCCCAGTTTAATCAATAGTATCGAGCTAAGAGCTATACAGTGATAGAATGTGGTGATATAAGAAACCTTTTTGCTAATTCTCGCCTTATAATTTTACTAATTGGTTTGAGGCTGACTTGTCTGAAGGTTACTTGGGTTGAACGGATTCTACGAAATCAGATTTATAGCAAGCCACCAAATGTATAGGCATACCGTAGCTGACCGAATATAAGCCCAGGGCTACAAAGAAAAAAGGGTGCTGGAGTGAATGAATTGTAACACAAGCAATATAGTAATAATGAGCGTGAACTTTAGATCGAGCAGAGCTTGCTTTTTCCATATGCTATGTATGAGTAATATAAAATATTGGTATCAATTAACCAATAATCACAAACACGATCATAGACTACAATGTAAAAATAGAAGTAGCACAGTAATGGGAGTACAACTGAACAAATACGGTATGGTCTGGCTAAACGCATACTCCGACACACAGTGCAATTTCCGTGAGAGGAACGTCATGCTCCTCGACGCTCTTTCTTAAGTGTTGTTTTATTTTAGGAATTATAGTACGAGTAATAAGAGAAAAGTTACCTATACTTTGTTTGAAGGGATTCTTACGTAGTACAATTACAATGTACCTACGTCCAAATTATAGCAGACGACAGACGATACTGTCCAGACATGTTTTCTAGGTAAAGTTTTAAAACAATGGTAGCTTCTTATTTTGCTTGTTTTAAAAATACGATTTATTACGTGTAATATGTTATAAAACGTATACTAATTATCACCTCTTTAGTACTATAATCCAACCAAATACTAAGCCAAAGAAAAATAAACGAGCAAATTTGATACTGGACGTAGCTGCCCTCTTTCCTTTTCAGACAGTCATTTCCGTTATGTCAACGTGAATACTGTTTGCGTTTGAAGAATAGGGCAGTAATACATAAAAGCCACTTTGCCTCAAATAAGTGGCTACAATTAAAGTCATGGCTAGAAGTGGCATAAATGGTAAAAAATGGCTTTAATCCAAGAAACCTATGTAGTGCAAGTAAATTGACAGGCAAGTAAATAATTTTCGGTTTTAAACATCTTTTCTAGGCACAAAAAATTTAGTTGTACAACTGGCTAATACCAATAATATTATACAAATAAAATACAAAAATATTGTTAAGCATGAACAAAGTTCTGCTTAGTTAATACTAAAAGTTATCAGGTGTAGACAAATACACACGTTTTTCTTAAGAATGTAATAATAATAATAATAATAATAATAATAATAATTTATTTCATTGTTACGAGCGATTTAACCGGAGTTCATACACTCGGTGGGAAGTTCCCACTTTTGAATTTACAAGAAAAGTAGTTAAATGAATAAAATAAAATAAAATAAAATAAGGAAGAAGGCGATTGCTGGAAGGGCTCCCCTGCGATTCATTTTCCATTCCTTAGATTACAGATTAAGCAGCCATTACAGATATGTATTCGTAAATTACGATTTTGCATTAAAAATGTACAGTAGTAGTTAAATAATATTTTCTTAAGAATGTAAACTTGTAGATAGAAATCTTCAGAGCAGTCGTCTTTCTCCAGATTTCCTTCGGACTTCTAATTTCAACAAAGTTATTTGACACAGAAAGATAGTTTTGCACTCGGTTGTGAGACCGCCTATTTCGACAGTCGGTCTCAACAAACCCAAAAGAGAAAAAACATCGTTTAATTGATCCACTACTTCAAAACAGCTAATCACGTGTATTAAAAGTATCACAAATTCCAGTGTGGCAGTGTCTCGTTTATCTATGTGCGTCCGCAAAATGGCAGTCGTGGTTTTTATGAAGTTCGCGTAAGTAAATAACGCTACAAAAGCATGAAATACTTAATTATCGCCGAGCGAAATGAAATGATTAAATAAAAAATAAATTAATGATAAAAATTAAATTATAAATTAAAAAAAAATTAAAATATAAAAAAATTAAAAAAATTAAAACTAAATTATATGATTTTTTCTCTATTTTATCCAATTTATTATATTTTAGCCACTTTAAGCTACTTTTAGCCAGAAATCCCGAATAAGTACAGCCGGTTACAACCACTTTTTAAGTGCTAATTTAGCCCCTGTGTTAAAACCACTTGACGCCCCTGTAAAGAAGGTTCCATTGTTGCACCGAAAACACATGAAGAAAGCACGACAATTGCAAAGAACGTACGAATTGCAGAACCTCGACAAAAAAACGTGGTGTGCTTGTGTGTATGTATAACATGTAATAATATATCAAACAGCATATCAAAGTTGCATCTGTAAAATACCTTATCCAATGAGACCATACAATTTCCTTTACATAGAGATTTCAAGGAACTATTCCAGGAAATGTTTGCAGTACAGGGAAGCTGATTTGCACGTACTTATGTGTGCAATCCTCTATCAATTTAATTTTCATAACTACATACCTATCTTGACACTTGTTTCTTATTTGAATTATACCTTCATATGCCTAATCGATCGGCTTAAAGTTTCGTAGGATTAAGCCTCGAAGCAATCCAATTTCGATCGAAATAAATATGAGATACTTCTTAAACATCTGCAAAACTTGAAAGAAAGTCTGTGTATTTCTTTATCTCCGTCATTTATCATGTATTTGAATGAGTGAATATCGGCATGCTTGAATATCGTCACAAGTTTTCTCAACAAAAATTAAAGTTTTTGTATTCCAAAAAAAAGAAAAAGAAACTTGAACATTTTTATATGCTACGAACAGACAGAAATATACGTTATCTGTCTGTATATGCCGTCGGCTACAAGAGTTCCAGGCCTGGGCGCCTGTCGCTTAGGCCACAAACGTGGTTGCTTCTGGCCCAGGCCACGGGATTGCTCGCTTTAATACCACAGGGACACCCACTGTATCATTTTCTGACGTAGTAACGAGTATTCAGTAGGTATAATTTAAATCAACATTATTTATCATTACAGCAAAAAATCAAGTTCAAAATCTCACACGAAGAGCCTTATTACCTCCTAATTTCACAGAAGTTTCCAATGCAATGAAAACCTCTTTCTTTGAAGTATAGATACCTATGCAGTTAGTGTGTGAAGAATTCGTAATTAGCAGAAAATAAACGTGGCATCAAAAATCAATCAAGGAAAACCACATACTTTATACATATCTACATAAAAATATGTAGAAAGGTAACAATCATCAATGGAATGTGGATGCCCTTGGTTTCCGGGCGTAAACCTCTCGTAGCCTGCGACATATACGCTCAGAATAAAAATTAATGATTTGTGAGACAAGCTGAAATGGAAAAGATAATGGGGCAAGGTTCTATAAAGCAGTAAAGTATAAACTATGAGTTCGTCATAATTTCAGACAGTATGTGACTGACTGAGCGACAGATGGAGAGAGACAAGACAAGGCAAGTCCCAGTTATAAATCGAAATTACAAAAAACTTTTGCTTGTGCTAATGACGAAAACATGAAATTAAATGTGTCTGTGTATATAAGTCAGTCAGAGCGGTAAAAAGTATGGTTTAGCACGAACATGGGGAACTGTACTGTGTCTCCGTCTGACTGGACTGCAGTCCACGGTGGGGGTTGGGACGTGTCCCGGTACTTGCGTTCTGATTCCGGTTGTGTGGTGAGATTTGTTTTCGCCGGGACTTTTAATAAGAGAGCTAAAAAATGGAGGAAATTTGAGAATATGCAGTAATCTTTTGACTTTATTTTTCTTTGTACAGACGAGGACTGTCATTTCGTACTATTTGTACTGAGTAGGTTCCGTGGAGGATTTTGCTCTCCTATGACTCTAGTGTACGTGGCAGTGAAAGCGAAAGTGTTGGTGGTGGGATGGTTGGTTGCTGGGAATGGAAGGGAAGGGATATTCAGGAGGATCTATATTTGATATGTATTGGTGTGTATTTGTGTAGCGGGTTAGATTTGAGAGGAAAGGCGCAGAGGTGAAGTCAGAGGTAAAAGGAAGGGTTTTCCTCTTCCCAGTTCATAAAGACCACCAGTCGCACAGCTTTACTACGCAGCCTTAGTTATGAGGCTCAAAGTTGAAGTTTTCGGGGAGCTTTACTGCAGTCACCTTCGCTGTAGAGCAGAGAACGCAAGATGCTCTTTTCATGTCAGGAAATTTGCACGCGTCGACAAAATCTTGATTTCCATTTCCATTCTCTATAAACTCAGGAAACTCAGGATATAAGCTTCCATTCATTCTCACTACCACAAGCCAACCTACCTTCCTATCCCTTTTACACCTTCCAACCATCCAACCATCCTCATCCCCATGTATCTGCATGTAGCCACGTATACCCACCACACTCACTGATCCAGACCATACCTGTCTTATCAGAATCAGAGATATGCTTGAGGACATTCACAGACGAAACGAAATACGGGTAATAACTACAAAAAAACGGAAATACAGTAAAGACGAGAAATATACAACACACCAGACAAACTAATAATATTGGCAAGCATGTAATTTGTGTACAGTGCAGCGGAAGAAAATTCCTTAACTAATTTTTTTTCTAATTTTACACAATTATGCCTTGGTATCTCCTTCTATATACTGCTTCGTGCCAAGCTAATCCGAATCGGCAACCCCCACCATGCTTGCATGTTCGCTTTTTACAGAAGTTCTTTTTAACATTATTTGAGTAAAGCCAAAGCTATCATGGCAATAACAACCTTTAGCAGCTCGTGCTAGTCTGGATCACCAGGATCAATTAAATAGACTACCTATTTATACACGCGCGTTACCATCAGTGTGTCTGAGAGGTTCCTGAATAACATACTAATTTTCATTTCCCTAATAAACCTATGGATGGATATGACTATGCCCACGACAATGACACTGAGGAAAACTTTAATTGAATTCTAAAGATAAAAAAAAACGAAAGATATTTTTTTCTCTTCAAGTTTAGTAAGTTTAATGCAATTAGGTAATTTAGTTCATGCGGGAGAGAGAGAGAGAGAGAGAATCATATGGGATAATCTACCTACTTGAAAAAATGGAGAGTGTTGTATGGGTCTCTAGCGCTCTCCCAATCCCCGCTTCCCTCGCTCACTCTTCCTTCACTTCTTCGTCAGAGGGCATAAAAAAGGAGATAGACTGACAAAAGAGCTAGTGAAAAACGAGAGAAAGTAATGCTCGTCTAGTAATCAATGTCTTCTGCTGTCCCGTCTCCTTTCCAATTTTATTCTACTCTTCTTATCTCCTTTTGTCCATGTCCTCTTGACGTTCTTTCACGCCCATTCTTCCTCCTTTTTATACTCTCATCTAGAGTCGACTGTATCTGGACTGCTGGGTCCTGTTTTGTCCTGCCACCCTCCGCTCGAACACAACCACAACAAAGTCAAAGATATTAAACAAATAAATTTTGGGCTGCAGCAGATAAATTTTACTGAACGTCCCATACCTATACACTCCACACCACATATCATATTATGTACTTCACGTAGGGCCGACAGACACATCAATTTCAAACTTAAAAATGAAGTCAAGTATTAGTTAGTAAAAGAAGATTAAGATTTAAGCATCAAAGTGTATGTAGGTATGTAATACATAATATTATTGAATAGATGAAGCTTCGAGACCTTGCCGATCATCTGTCCTCATTTGTATGAGAAAATACACAAAATGCACAGTTTGTCGATAGGAAGCCTCCCAAAAATTCGTGTTCAATATGGCTAAATAAGAATTGGACATGTACATATTATGTACAGATACAAAGGGAAGTATTCAATGAAAGTAATTCCTGACGGATTCGTAAAGTGCAAAAATTCTTTTCCATTGTGATTAAGAATCTTGTATTGGTAATTTAATTATTTTTCCTTCGATTTTACTATGTACAATGGGAGCATTGTCATTCCATTCCGATCCGTTTCGTTCACATTAATCAAATCCGATAGGTAGGGATCGTGCCGTTCCCTTCAACGCTACCAACGCAACGCCTGGATCCAATTGAGCGTGTAGTACCTATCAACAACTCAACGACCATGGATACACGACAAGTTTTTTCCACTGAGGCTTATACAGGGGTTGAATTAGTTTGATGCCGAAAAGCACGTTTTGTCAAAATTTGATTTCATGGCTTTCAGGAGGAATGGCATACGATGATTGGAGGTAGATACATACATATTACACGGATTTGCGGCGTCTAACTTGCAAGCTCACCTGGTCAAATATTGTGTTGCTTATATTTACATAAGGTGCATACCCACGCACGCATTAGCATGACGTAGGAAACTACAACACGACTGCAGACATACGGTCGTAGCTCAAGTCTGATATTTCCATGCTTCAAAGTCAAACAGGATCTTGATAAAAATGTCGGGAAAATAATATCTGGACTGCACATTATTTGTAATACCTACATTATGTATACATGTGTTTTTATTTTGGTACTTGAAGCATGGCATTCTTGGTGGGTTTTCATTCTTAGTGATACAGATATTAGCATTAGTATAAATTGCTCTCAGTGCTCAAGGGGGAATTACAGGTTTATTGAGTAACGTCAGTCAATTCTATCAATTATGGTATGATATAATATGAATTTTTGTTTGCATGCAAGAACTACAAAAATTCGTGTGTAGGATCATTTTTTATTTGTGGGTTCAAAGTTTCAACGTCATGGGGTTGTTTATTTGTGACGTGACATAATGATGGTGTGTGTGTATGTATGTGTGCTAACAACGTACCTACCTGCCTAGATCCTTATATTCCAATTACAAACCAACAAATTTCAAGTTCTTTCCACAATAGCTTAACTTTCAATTAGAAATGCAAAGGGTGCTTGGCAGGCGGTTTCATTTAGTAGAATAAGTATACTGAAGAAGCCTGAAGAGACAAACACAAGTTGCGTGCTTCCAAATACCTTAACTGTACCCATATGCATGTAGCTAGCTAATGTGTGTGGGTATCCTGGGAGGGAGCTGTAGACTTTTCTACAGGAGAGACTAAGCGACAGAAAAAATATTGAATTCTGACCTAAAAATTTCGTGTAGATGATTTGACGGACAGGCTTGCTCTGGAAAAAGTTAAGAGGAAACAAAGGGACCAAGAGGGTTCCGGATAAATTCAATCACTGGTCAACTTTTGCACTGTGGGTATCTATTTGTATGCGTGTTCCATGGTCACAAATCGTGTGTTAATACTTGGACTGCTCACGACTACGACTTTCCCTCCATTTATAGGATACAATAATGAACATCTGACGGAGAAAAACCACCGTACTTTGTCGTCTTTTCCGAAATCCAATCCAATGTACTCGTACGCAGCAGCGTGGTCAGGGGCAGAGAGCGAGCAATAAAGCCGCCATAATTTTGCTAGATTTGTTTTTGGTAGACAAAAAAATGAATCGTCGGTGAAGATACATTGTGTTGTAAGTCCTGTTCCCACTTATTGTTAGAAGCATTCTGTCGCATGCCCATCCATCTCTTAAATCATTGTGTAATTCCAAGTCTCAAGTCACACCACTACTGTTGCCACTAGTAATGTTTTTGAAAAGGTGCAAAATTGTCTATCTACACTTTTTGTATACAAAGTGCAAAATGCTCTACGTGTTTTAAAAAAAGTACATACCATGTATTCATTGTGTATGATTTTACCCTTATATTTCAAAAATCATCATTACTATAGACTAAATACGAACTTTTGGTTTTGAATTTTAGAAATAATATGCACTAACTAGGAGATTTTGCACCTAGATTGTCTAAAACATCTGGTACATAGAACTATAATATTTTTGAGAATTTTTTAAATTTGAAAATAGTTCATTTTGCACAACTTGACAGCTTGCAATTAAAACATTTTGCATCTCATAAAAAATGTCGATAGAGCAGTTTCTATCTTTTAAAAAATGTATAGATAGACACAGTTTCCCGTCTATCATTAGTGGCAACAGTATTTGTGAATTGCGACAGAATGGTTGCAAGCCGTCGCTGCGCTGGATATGCGACACAAGTTTTCTTCACCGACATGTTTGTATGCAAGGTTGATTCTGTATATACATACAACATTAATATTACGTGTAAATCACATTACTGCAGTAGACAGTAGACCTTAGCCTTCCTTGGCCTGCCAATGCAATGGCTACGCTCCTGCTTGTGTATGTATACTGATCCGATTTACTTCAAAAGATACAATACTTTCTCGCACGCTCTCCATGCAGTTCCCATGAAGGAAATCGGCTGAGTGAAAATATCCATTGTGACAACACAGACTCAAAAGCCCAACTCGCTCTGCCTTTGCTCTGAACAGACTGTCCTCTCACTATCACCACAGACTTCCACTCTGACCTCATTCAAGATACCATTATTGAGTTGTTCTTATTTTTTAGAATAGGAATACGATAACAGTATTACTATCGTAACTGAATCATGGAAAATGAAAAGACTGTGCTCAGGCACACACTCGTATAGCTTACATGGGTACTAGAGTCCTTACAGTTTTGCTATTTTTGCATTTCATTATATTCATAGCTTGAATTGCTGAATTACACACCGTATTCAATAAAATGCCCCAAGTCGAAACAATATGCAATGGAAAGTTATTTAACCGCAGATTCATTTAGGTGCTTGACAATTTAAAGGAATTATTTATTTGTATTTGAGTACTGACATTGTATGTGTTTGTGTTGTGCAGTACAGTTAGACTGAAAAGCCAATGGCATTGAAAAGAAAAGAAATTGAGCTTAAAATATATATTCTACTAATGAGTCCCTGCGTGAGCTATTAGTCGTGTAATTAGTTGATTTGGATTGGAGGCTCACCAACTAGCGGTGGTCGCAAGAAATAAGCCTGCTGTGAGCTGAACGCAGAGCAGACACAGAGACCATTGTACATATATTTGAGGGGAGCATATTTAATAGGCAGGGGATCGAAGATTGCTCAGTCCTTTTGTCAAGTTTGAGCTTTTTAGCTTTGCTTTGACGAAGTCACAGGGACAATTAGGAAGTGCATACGGCGGTGAGGTGAGTAGGCGTAGGTGGATAATGGACGGTTTATGGGTTCCTTGCTATGGTTATGGTTCTGCTCGACTGAGGTAAATGGATCATTGGGAAGGGATATGGAGGCAGGTGACCGGAAGTCAGTGGAGTGAAGAGGAACCTTGGCCGCGGGCAACCTGCCATCAATTCATTTGAGTTTCATTGGGTCCTTAGCTCGGGCCACAACTCCTCTAGTTTGCAGTCGACAGGATGATGCTGCGGTCATTCGCCCTACAGGCTCACTTCCAGACTTCACTTCATCCTCGTATCTCTCAGTCTCTCGTCTATTCCATGCGACCACACAATTGACACAATATCTCTGCATCCTGAGCTGAGCAGATACCCATATTTTCATCACATTATTCTCTAGTCTCATTTTTACACTCCATATGCACCCACAATATGTCTCTGCTCTTTGCCTGCCTCCTCATCCAAGGAAGCACTGGCACACTCTACCTGTAGTAGTGCGCCTGTAAGTGCAACACCCACAGATTGTCCTTCCAAATGTACTTACTGGCCTCCCTGCCTGCCTGCCTGCCTGCGTGCTTACCTGTTTCCATCAGACACACAATCAGCGTCATACTCTTACCACAGAGAGTGTGTCTGCACAACTCAAAAGATAGAAGAATTATTCAGCTCAAGTATTAGATTTCAAATTCCAATGGAATTATCTCCCTGTGCTATGCGGCTCTCTCTCTCTCTGCACTACTTCAACTTGACGTTGAACATATTATAAAATGAAAATTCCATTTAACACACCAAATACAATTCTTTACGAAGATAGATAAGTGCATATAGCGTCCGACTCGATGGCCATTAGCTACTTACTAGGACATCATTTTTTTGTGCATACCAAACGACGGACGGTTCATTGTCGATACTCTGTCTGATTATGGCAAATTCCTGAGATGCTTTTCTACATACTTGCACCTGTAGGATTCGATTGGATAGAAAATCCCTAAACTAAATATAAAAAAAACTAAAGCCGATAAATTCATTGAGTACGAGGCATGGAATTTCAAAGTGAATATAATTATTTACTTCCAGTCTCGTAGAATATAAATACTAGGGAAGATCATAGTGATTTTATCACGGCTGCGTCTCTGGGTCCATAAGACAAATTTTCTGTTGTGTGTCATTATTTATTTTTAAATGACATTGTCTAGGTTAATTTACTTTTAATACTTTTATCACTAGATGGCAGTAATAATTGCAATTAGCAATTTTCGTATATGTAACGCATTTAATCAATGTTTATAATTAGTCACCATTCTGTTGGTCGTATCTTCCTCACATGTACTGGTGATAACTGCAACCTAACATATTTTGCACTATTTACATTGGCTGTCTGTTCTAAGTATGTTTAAGTAGGTATAGTTATACGCTGATTCTGTGAATATAGGAACTCAAAAATTGGTGAGCATTCATCCTTCTTTCCCTTTTATTTTTCAGACTTGGCTTTTGCAAGACTGCCGGATGCACACCAAAGCTGCTTTAGTTTACTTTTGAATGACGCATGGTAAGTAAGTGAGTGCATCAGATCTTATTTAGAAAGTAACCACGATTGAGATTTTTTGAGAAAAAATTCAAATCAACCTTGCAGCTCAAAATATTGTATTTATCTACCGAAATGTCCATGTATACATATATGATAGTGCATTACTTAGGTATATTGTTATTTGGAATTCAAATGACGCATCTTTGTAAAAGACCACACCAACTAAACTTACAGAATCCTCGTGTTTTTTTTTCTTATGAAAGATGTGTACCACAGATACGAAGAAAAAGGAAGAGATCGGGTCCGGTGCGGGAGTGTGAGTGTAGAGAGGAGTTGGATTTTGACGAATATGCGGCGCCTTGTCAACCAACACGCCCCACTGCATTGACTAGATTTATGTACGTACATACCTATACCTATACACACTTCTCTAGAAATAGAAACTTCCACGCATTATACAGAGTTATTTAACCCGATGGCTACTTATTTATTTTCTGAGGCCTCATTTAAATAACATTCGGTTGCTAAGGTCCTCGAGCCAAGCAAGGCAGATATGTACGTCTGTATCTGTACAAGTAGGATATGTAACTATAGTTGGCAGTAGTATGTTAATAAACTGAAAGTTGTAGACTATCTATAGCTGAATACATTGATACTCATTCATACACTACAACTCCCCCAAACACACACACACACACACACTCACTCTCTCTCTCTCTCTCTAGCCGTCACTTTCTAATTTTACATGCTTACATTGCACTTGCATCTCTTAAATCCAGAACAAGATCGATCCATTGATAGTAAACAATGCAATACACTGACTGCAAACTCGTACTCTGCGCTACTTTGATTTTTTATTATGAAAGGCATGGAGTAAGTAATTCTCATCATCAATCATGCAGGCAAGTAAAAACTTAAGGGTTTAGTTAATTTAGTTTTAAGCTGTAAAGTTGTGGCGTACCAAAAGAAGCAGATGAGTGAGAGAGCCAGTGCAGATAATAACTTCAAGGCTCCTAAAATACTATGAATAACAAAAACAAAAGCAATGCAGTGCCCAATAAACAGAGAACTATTGAACCGTTTAACAGTCCAAGAATGACAGAATGTCACTGTCAGCCTTAACGTTAACACAAACTAGAAGCTACATACATATGTAGGTATGTGCAATGTTCACGCTGCAATGATTTGCATTGTACATTATGAGTAGGATGTTTCTTTACGGATTACATATTAGCTTTGTTTCTGATTCGAAGGTAGAACGTTCATTGAAAAAGAATTGCAGTAATTAAGTTAGGTATAAAATAACCCCTGCAAACTGTGCCATTTTTTGCAATAATGGGTTCCGAATTTGAAACTCGTGTCAATCTTGAAAAATACTTATAAATGTGTAAATTTTGTTGTATGGCCTTCAAGCTCCGGCATTTTCCACACAAAACTACAATTTTCAAAATCAGATGCAATTTTAATTTATTCCGTAGTAGGTGTAACTAACTGCCACACCTCCAGCAAAAGTAAATATAAAATAGCACATTCATTTCGTACTAGCAGTTCTTGTGGTAGCTTGAAATGCATCAGCTAATCAGCTCATCCCTCAGGTCAGAGCTACAGCTACTTCAGAAGCTGTAAAAAATAGTAAGTTTTCAAAAATCATTAGTACGTTGACTATAATAATTGTAGTATGTACGAAACGTTTGGTTTTATCTTTGCTGAAGCTGGATTGTTTTTTAAAAAATCCGGATTTGTTGAATTTAAAAACAGTGTTTTGTTAGTTTGTTACAGTCTCACAGCTTATGCACTCCCAGATTCATTCTAAAACCTAGTTTGCAACACCCTGGTAATGAGTGGAACTGTAAAAGTAAAATATACCTAATTATAAAGTAAAACAATAATTCATACCATTCACAAAATGAACTCATGTGTTGGGTCCTTGGTTGCCTCATATCCGCAAATGATTAACGTGAATACAATAACAATAACAGAAACATAATTAGGGCGACCGAAAGCATAATTAAAGGGACCAACTGCTTGAAAAATTTAAAGCACTCAACATGCCCTCTTACGGAAGACCCTTTGATATGTTTACGCGGCTGGTCCCATTAATTGTACATGGCTTGTGGCTGCCTTTTAACTACATTACTACCTAAATCTATGGAGTGAACAAATGGGGCTTTACTTTAGAGCGTGTAAGCAACGTCCAAGAAGCAGAAGCAGAAGTTTTTACTCGATCAATGCATTTGCTGTGAAAAAAGTATCAGGAATTCCCGTGCTTTTCCTTTTCAGAATTGTTCAGTCTGTCAAAATTGGAACTCATAATAAATTAAATTTTACTAAACTTAAATTTTCAATTTTGTTTCCAATTTCCGCCGGATAAATTGCCTTAATGCTTGTCATTGGTGAGTTGAAAACAAAATTTAAGTAATGCGATGCAGCCAGCATATTCACGTACCTACATAATTATTGGGGCTCAGCAAAGAATGACGTGAAGAATGAGAAGTAGTAAGCGTCCTTATAGCAATAGGAAAAAGACACTACAGAATGGAGGAATTGCCCTGAAAGTGACAGGGAAACTACAGAATGTGTTGTGAGGAGCTTTTGGTATAAATGTGGACATTTTAAGTAGAAAAATGAAGATGAAGATACATATGTGTTGGAAGCTACAGTGAGAAGTCGACTCGAGGTAGGTCTTGCAGGTAGGAAATGAATTATTTATGAGACTTTAGCTTGTCGACTGTAGGGAGGAAGGCAGGTGATGGATGCCCAAGTGAAGAGAAGGGACGAAGTGGGTAATTTAATCATTATCCATGTTTTAATACACAAAGTGTACACACGTGCAAATTACTATCTCACCATTCAATCTGTCTATTTACAAATCTTTCTCCCTTCCTCCTATCGCATAAATGCTCTTCTGTCTACTGAGATAAACATATGAATATCAGAAAGTAAACGTATTATTTTTTGTTTTGTTTTTAGTTAAAATCGTCTTTGAGCCATAATTCAATAAGGTTTCCTGCTTCAATCGCTTTCTTTCCTACTTCCCCAACTTCACTTCTTTTTCCCTGACTGTCCCGTCTATTCTTTTGAGAAGCACATGAGCTTCAGTAATAAAGTCTTTACAGAAACAAGAGCTAGACCATTCCTAAAGATTCAACGTAAAATCAAAGCGTATTATCCTACTAATAAATGTACAGGTAATAGGTAGCCATGCTCATGCTTTATCTGCCCTGTAGTTGCTCCCAAGGTCACAGATGACAGAGTCAGGGATGCAATGCTATATGACACAGTTGATACAACATTTCCATTCAACGGAAAAATAAAACCATAAAAGTGTTCAAATATGTGTGCCTGTGCCTAGGCACATAAAA
Source organism: Dicyrtoma fusca (assembly GCA_034695205.1). NCBI lineage: Eukaryota > Metazoa > Arthropoda > Collembola > Symphypleona > Dicyrtomidae > Dicyrtoma > Dicyrtoma fusca. Next base: position 10,212 of record JAQFZC010001012.1, on the reverse strand, counting down.
AACGACGTGCACTCTCTTCGGGTACCTACGTATCTACAGAATTGAGGATCCTCATTTATGATAAAGATAGATGATGGCAGCGTGTGCAGTGCAGAGTCTGCTGCTGAGGTGTTTATTTTCGTTTGGTTACTGTATCATAAGTAGACGTTTCATATTTGATTGTTCCGTGTACTACTTGTATACAGTTGTTATAATTTTAATATTTTACCATGACTTTTCCTTGAAAGGAGCAGAGCGTCATGGACTCATATGCCACATAGCCTTTTACTTTTCATGAAACGCATTTAGGAGCGGACGAAAGCATTTAAACGTACAGATCTATGTATGCTGATGAGATGTCGACGAGGACATGGGACAAATAAAAAATATAAAATGTGAGAATATAAACTTGTCTGACGCACGTACACACTATCAATAAACAGTGAAATAATGTGGAGCTAGTATACTACCGAGGAAATTGTAATTACTTACCACATAATATGCATGTTCCTGTGTATATACTCCGGTACTGATCCGTGGTGTTCTCTAGTACAAGATTGTGGGAAGAAATTCCTAGTGGAGAACACCACAGAAGGTGCCAGCATTAGAAGTACCTACGCATAATAAGGGAGCGTGTGTCTATCCATCTGTTTTTAAAGTTAACTTTGGCCAAAAACAAATTTTTCTAGTGCCCACTTCAAAATAACTCAAGTTTCCATAATACTGTACTCATTATCGACTATTTCGATGGCCTACCTCACTGTGACATACAAACTTCAATGACTTATTACAAATTCCGATTAGTGACTCAGTGACTCATACAACAACTCTTTTCCACGAAGTGTACAAGTGTAAATCTGTAGTACTGACCAAGCACAAATTCACAAACAAAATACATGTGCTAGAGTAGACATTTTCCAGCAATTCCAAATTAGAAGTTATTGAATAGCTCAATAATTATAGGTAATGAACGTGTATGTGTGGTGTATGCATAATTTACAGGCAATGTTCAAATTTAAATGAGATGATTTATGATGCTGTATCATATGTTACTATAAAAAAATATCCGTTTATAAAAGCATTGCTTGCTTGTAAGCGTTGATACTTGTCTCAGAGCTCCGTAGGTCTGTCTACATGCAATTGACTGATAAGAATACGTGACAGCGAGAGTGATACGGTTAAAATGGTAGCAAACTTAATGATGACAGTACCAGGGCTCTCCAAGTAAACATTATGCATTTAAAACAGACTCAAGTGGCATCAAGTGTCTTTTAGGCATCACTTCGTCTGTCGATTGTCATTGACGCTTCTCCCCTTTTATGACAACATCGCTGCGATGAGGAAAAAGGGCAAAACGTCAACGTCAACTGTCTGGGAATATAACAGTACACACAAACAAACACACTCTCACTCCAGCTACTTTGTGAGCTGCCAAAGCCATCTTCCGTCCACTCACAGTACACACCCCTGCTACCAACAAAGAAAGGCATAAAACGTTTCATCTTCTGGCTTTCATGAAGATCCTGCAAAGTTTTATCTGTAGCGGCGAATCCTGCCACCACACCGATACAAAAATACGAACAAAGCCGCACAGCACATGAAATACTCTTACGTCATCTACGAGGCTACGAATACGATCTACAATGCAATACAAATCTTTTGCTCCCATAATAGGAAAAAGGACCCAACTTTATCTGTATTTTCTATTTATTTATTTACCTACAAGCATTATATTTATTCACTGATCATTTAAATCCGAATTAGATTAGACCAAACAAGCGTTTTCACTAAAATACTCACAACTCACAAGCTATTGTATTCAGTGCTCTATCCTCACCATTATTGAAATTGAGACAGTTTTTTTTTTGTTTTATTTACAATTTTGTACGTGACTTATGACTTAGGGTTTCATTAGGTTATTGCGTTGACCAGTGTGCAGTGAAATGACCTAATTAAAAACGATAAATAGGCTTAGATTTTAAATGTATGTCGATTAGATTCTTCCCAATTTATAATTGAATCAATAGGCTTACTCGTTTAATTTCGTGTTTAACTGGATTCTGCAAAGTTACATGGGGTTTGGAAGGAAATAGAGTATTTCCGTATTTTTTCTTTCTGACACAACTTGGAGCATTTAGGCACTGTGTCCTTAAGGAATTTTTAATTGAATCACACTAATGTAGCCACCTACCTATACCTACAGAGGAGGTGTATGTAAATGTGTGCAACTAATATCAAATTTACTACTGCAAGTGTGCTGAGACTTCCCACCATAAAACATTTGTACGCATATTTCCCTGATTGACGTCCTGTTAGTTGTTTATAAGTTGCGAAAAAGCTGTTTTCCCTCCGAATGCGCCCACTAAAGTTTATCTATTGAACTACAGGATTTTATGGTTATTCGTGCTGAAGTTCCAACTGAGTGTAAAGGACTTGGACCCAACAATAATAGTAGAAGGAACAGGGGGACTAGACTAGGGAAGGAGTGAGAGTGGCAAAGTGGAACAGACAGAATTTGACAACAAACATGTATACATGGGACCTGGACCTGGTCGACGATGGAATATGGACTACAGAATTTCGAGAGGGAGAGAGAGAGAGAGAGAGGAAGCCATTTGGCGCATTGCGTAAAACTTTTTACGGATTACATATTACAGTCTTATCTTCTGGTGTTCAGTAAGTTCGGTACTCACAGTGTGTTTTCATACTTGGTGTATGTATGTGCGGCTGGTCCGGGTGTGGGTCATTCCAATATAATATACATGTAGACAATTCCAATGATAGATGTAAAAGGACGAAGGAGCCGTGGAGATTTCAACTTTGAAGGAGAAGCTTGTTATCTACATCTTACGGGACTAGATCCAAGTTGATTTCCTTCTTCCTTTTGTTTCGCAAACTATTATTATTATGTCCCCCTTCACAAATTGTCGCATCAACCTTCAACTTTTCCTTCTAACAACGACCATTCTCTCTATCTCTCTCTCTCGCCTTCCGACAGAACACATAGGCTAAACTGTAGTTTAAGGTTCATCGGAACATCAGCTCACGACTTTAAAAGCAAGGAGCTTGCTTTGCTTGTCTGATCGATTAAATGCGTTTGAAAATAGTACTAAATAATGTATGAGACGTGGAGCACGGCGTAAGCAATAGTTTTTGGAACGTGTAAAAGATCTATTTCTTTCTTGGCAGCTTAATCTACTAGTGGATGAAGATGAGGTAACAGGTGACCGAAGGGTTTGGGGGACGTCTTTCTGCGCTAGCAAATACAGATACTTTTTGAGCTCTGGGACTCTGGAGAGAAGCAACAGCAGTGGTAAAATAATAGTACAAATTCCAAGAGTTTTCATGGGTACATTTCATTCTCTTAAATGCAGACACATCGGGTATAAACAGTCGCTGCCATCGCGCATCGTCGCTCGGGACGAATGAGTGACAATTATTTAATTGATTTGACTTTATTACAAATAACTTTGAAACGGAGGCGTATGGTGAGACACCCTTTAAAAGTCACAATTCCTATTATATTAACAACTGGCGCTACTGTGTGACACCGTAACAGCACTCTGGTTTCTGGTAACAAAACTCTTCTTTGATGCTACTTTACTACAAACAAGAGTTTACGGATGTGTTTGGTTCTTTTCTATGTTTTTGTGTGCATAATATTCACATTTTCAAAGAGCAAATGACTACGCAGAACTTATACGCATAATTTGAATTCCATATCTAGAAGCTGTTTCAAAACAAGCAATACAGATGATGTACCATCAGGTATCTTTTATGCCCTTCATGGAAACCAGAGGAAGCCGAAACGACCAAGAAAGTAAAGCCGCATGAGAGTAAAAATCAAGGAAGAGCTTTAAAGCCCTTTGTACATATTTAGTCATCGCCGACAAATAAACAATTTTATTTACGCACTCCATTTAAGATGCAATAAAACTGAATAAAATAGTTTTGAGGTTTGTGGCCCGTGAAGATGTATCTGTACAGCTTGTTGTAGTATTGAGTTTCAATAATATAATTTACATAACTATTGATTTATTCACATATTGAGGGTTTTAAGGATTTGTTTTGTAGGATTACTGCAAAATAGATGCAACAGTTATTCTTGTACAAGTTGTGTTGTGTGCGTATCAGGTAACACACTGCAGTTTAACAACAAGTGTTACTTAAATGATGCGAGTTACATTAACTAGGGTTACTGTTTGCCTTTACATTCGAATGTAGAATTGATTTCGTATGTAAAATCATTTGAAGATAATTTCATAGCGTTAGTACGTGTAAGCAGTATTTGGATTTACATACGAGTACAGTTTTGTGGCTGATTTCCATTTTTCTGGTAACTTGCCAGCGGCAAGCACAAACGCATTTTTTCCTTAAAAAAAGTTCCTCACTAACGTACGCGTAATTGAGATACTGACAGTATTTTCAGAATAGATACTAAAACTAAATTTCGAACTTCCTGTTTGTTCAAGAAAAGTCATGAACATTTACAATTTTGTTCGCGATTGAACAGCGATTTCTACAAAAATGCGGATTCTGCAAATTTTTAGCCGGTGGAAAGTTTTAAACTTGTTTATACACACATTCATGTATCTAGCGACGATATTCACACCTTAACCTTCTTGCGAATACATACATAGTTGGTACAAGGAACAGGTGCATCAAATGAATTCGGAATTGTAAATTCAAAATGATCTGGTTTGGTCTGGTCTAGTCCGAAAGTTCAGACCAGACCAGACCGAACCACATAGGTTAAATATGTACATTAAAACTTTAATTTAGAAACAACATTGTCAAAAAAACGAATGACTGCTTTTTTGCTTATAAAAATTTGTTTTGCATGAATTTTTCTTTAACATTTCGATCCTATTTCATACTCTCTCGATTTTATTCTGTCTTCTCTAAAATTAGATTTTGAATAATTTTACATGTATAGCTTCATTCCCCGGCTGTAGCTCTAAGTACAGTGATATAAGCGAGCATATATGTATATGCCGTACGCCCTAAGGATTTTTAGGCCATGGCGCCGTGGGCTAGGCCACCCCATCACCCACTTTCAGGCCAAAGGCCAAACACACTATCGCTCAGACACACACACACTAAACTGTTTTTTTTTTGTAATTGTAGTGAGACGCCTTTGCTTTGGCTTATTTTATGCCTACAGACGGAGACATACACCGAATGAATTTACTACATGAATTTCTCATTCAAAAAGTCAAATTACAGTGAATGCAAAGATGTTTGCAAATTGAAAATGTTTGTATGTGGATAAGTTGATCAGCGTCTGCGATTCTTAGTTCATTTGTATTCGTTTTGACGGGACACAAATAGACGAGCTACGCGCTTAATGAGCTAACCTATTCCTTTGGTCATTTTTTAAATTACTGTCCAATGCAAATAACACTCTCAACGTGAAGTATAGGATTTGAATCGTGATAGTTTGTAAACACAGTTTCTGACTCCTCCCACTACATTATTTGGTGTCTACCATATTCTGGTGATTTAGCACGTTGTCACTTTGACCAAACCAAAGTGCTCTAGTCTTCTCTTTCTTAAATTATTGGAGTTATCGCCTTCTAAAGTCTTCACGTACAGATCGTATCCTACTTAAGTTGGAAACAATTCGTAATTTCGAATTATTCCTTATTTTGAGCAATTTGTCTATAAACTCTAAGGATTGGGTGAACGCCATGCTTTGCCTTGCAACTATTTCTCGAACCGGGCAGTGTGGCACTTGAATTGAATGATATTTCGAAACCTGGCATCGCCCATTTGCATTGGTTGTACTTATAAATTTGTTATTGTATTTAGAATAAGGAATCACAGTTGAGCATTCGATCTACACAGAGTTGTTTTGAACATTTATATTACAACTCAAACAAGACTCTCAATTCGTATCTCCGTCTGTGGGCATAAATAATAAACCACAGATGTCTCACTTTACTACGAAAAAATAGTTCCGTGTTTGCGTTTGCGAGCAAGAGTATGTATGTGTGGCTTGAAAGTTGATGATCCCTAGGCCAGGAGAAACCACGTTTGTAGCCTGACCCACTGCAGAAGGGCCTACACCCTTGTAGCCTACGACATATTAGGCGTTAAGTAACGAAAAATTTAAATGGTTTATGATACCCGTCAATATTTCATTTTTAAATAAAATTTTAGATATGCTTTCGAGTGGAGCACATTAAATATATGTTAATCTTTAAATTGATTAAAAATACAAGTTCGTTTCAATGGTTGCCCTCTGCGTCTCCCAGAAACGAGTTGCTTTTTACACGGAATAAAGGAGATGTTTGAAACGTTACACGTACCTGTAAAACGTTTTCTAGAGAACAATTTTGAAACTAAGTCACGATCAGCGTTACAATTATATTCTATCTCTAACTGATTTCATACTTCTGTACTAGTACTTGGATTCAACCCGAAAATGAGGTCTCCGATTTTCTGTGTGAATATGCTAAATTCAAATCAGTTTACCTGATCTACCCAAAATCAACTTTCTACGTATTAGTATTAGTACTTAAGTACTAATAAAATCATCATTATAGCATATCCTTAGCTACGGGGATTTTCCGTTCATTTATGTTTAATTACTGCTCTGATTTGATCTTAAATTAAAAACAATATTTTTGATAACCTCCGTCTTAAAATCTTCTTGGTTTATTTCAGACCACTATAAAAGGTAATGAGAAAGAACCTACTTCTACATTACTTTCTGAGTTAGTTTTCCTTCCTATCGAACTCCTCAGAAACGGACCGCATTGAGATGATATCGTAAACGATAATTTTTAAAACACTATATCGTAATACAATGTATAATTAATTAAAGTCAAAACAAAATTCACATTTTCTTTGCAAAACAAAAGAAGATCATTGAAATAAAAGTGTTAATTATTTACAAAATCACGTGACCTACAACAGGTTGAAATCGTTTAAATGCAATACAATTAAATGATTACTCCCAATTTAAAATCAATAATGTATTTTACAAAGAATTTGAATTCAATTTAGGACTCTCCCTCTCTGCTCTGTCACAAAGACAATTTAAAAATTTAAAATGTACGGATGTGTAAGTGTACTTAACTCCAGAGATTTCTTTCGTAAGCTTCACATAATATATTTCTTTGCGTTGAACTGATGCGTAAGCGAGAGTCAGTAACAATCCCCTTCTGATCTGTTTAGCCTGAAAATGAAAAAAAAAGATTCTCCTGGTTCCAGGGCACCCATACACATGTACCTATGTACCTAAGCTTACAAATACACTGAGCACATGCACTCAGTAATATATGTAATACATATATCAACTCCCCATTCCAACTCTCCATTACGCTCTACAAAAAACCGTACCTTCTCCCGGTATCCCAGTACAGATGTACCCATATGTATAAGGCATGAGATGACATTTCCCATATGTCACGTAGAAGAGAATTAAAGAATTATTCCTACATCCGTTTGGTTGTCCAGACTGTAATGCGGAACGAAATATCTAAGCAGTCTTTGAAAAACTATTAAATTTGTCCTGCTATTTCAATTTCAGCTGTTCTACAGCTACAAAAAGTATTTGCTTCAGAAAATAGTGCCTACCTCCTTCAGTTTAAAAAAACAGAGACTGAATTCTAGAAAAATCTTCCAATTTCCAATAAAACGTTCTGTTTTGTTCTTTACTAAAGTTTTTTTTTTGATTGAATAATCAAAAGTAAAAAGCCTTTCATTTAAAAAAGTTTAGAATTGTCAAGATTTTGTGATGCTACAGTAATTTGACTATTTGACTGGTGACCAAATAGAGCCGCTAGAGCGAAGCTCTGGTGGACTTAAAAACTCTGTGACTGCAAAAGACAGTGGATGTAGAAATTGTAGTGAAACTTGTGCTTCCATCAATGAGAGATCATTCTAACTGACCGAATGCCAATGCAACGTTGAAAGCACTGCACACTCCTTTGTTCACACAGATGGTAATCGCGTAGAAATTGTGGAACTGAAAGTAATAAAATAATCTCACTATTCACTATTGCGTTTCATCAAAATCTGTGAAGATTCAAACAACTCATTGTGCATTCCAATTTCCAATACCAATCGCACATTTCAATGATATTCTACTTATCATTATCTTATGAGCTATTTAAATATGGGAATTCAAATGAAAACGTCCCAGCCGGCCACTGACAGAGTATAGCTGCCCTTATATCCATACCGATTTAAAAACTATTTATCTACATATTCAGAAAAAAACCAGTAGGCTCAAATACTCATTATTATTTAAAACTATATAGACATAGTTCGTAGTCATTGATAATCATAATTAGATTTTTTCTCTCCTTTCAATCCGTCGGAATACACACAAACTGCATTAAATGTTGAAACTTTAGTCAAATATAAGTATGGCTATCAAAATCAAGTGCTTTTTAGAGTTTGAATGAGAAGCAAGCATCGTATCTAGTATCTAACCATATAGCCTTCTTGTTATCCAAGTACTACAGGCAGATAAGTACTAAATACTTACAAAATCATAAAATCACGCAGATAGCTACTTTTCTGGGATACTATGTAATTATGTAATGATACACATTATTCATTTTGGTGGAAGGAAGATAAAATGATGACTTGAGACGAGAAGTATTGTGTGACCCAATGACACTCATTAAGTAATCTGTAATTATATCGAATTACATTACTAATACTGTAGTGGCTGATAGTATTATGTTTTTTAATCTATTATTATATTTACTGCTAAGCAGCTAAGCTAAAACACCGACTTTTTCCCACTATTTGTGCTCGTGTCTCCAACAAGCGGACTATCTCCAGCTCCGCATTCAACGAACATACTACAAATACATATTTTAATTGAAATTGAATTAACCATTCAATACATACATACATATATCAAGCGGATACGTAAGTAGGTACACATGATTTCAATATAAGTGGAAAAGATCCTGCTGCCCAAAATGGCTCAAACTAGAATCGCGCTAAAATAATTGCAGCAATTATCTTTCATATCCAAGTCCAATCTCTTGACTATGTACTTACTACTCGTATGTATGTACATTGTTTGTTCTTACTTACCCAGGTAGACTAAGCTACGTCAGTGGAAATCGGTCACCCTTCAGCTAATTGAGTTAATTATAAATACTTACAATTATTATAATAATACTAATTATAATAGTCAAATAGACAAGTCTATAGTGAGTCCTCTCCCTCGTGTTTCCTTTTACTTTAAAATTTTACGACTTTTGGTTCTATATTCGAAATGAATGGGAGGCAGGGAGGGAGGCAGGAAGGCTGGGACAAGGAATTATTTACCAGCACACATGTAAAATTAGCTAAAAGATCTATATAAACTATATTTGAAATTCTAATTCAACATCTTAGACATGAAAGACAAAGACCAACAAGGAGCATTACATAAATCATCTTTGGCAGACTACTAAACCACTAGTATCAAATTCAAAATATGCTGACTGAAGCAAAGGAAAAGAAACCTTACACCTACATGTTAACAATAAGCCATAACCCATAGCTCGTGAGTCATTTGAGGGGTAAAGGAGTATCGTCTGCATGTATAAACATATAATAAAAGTCTAAAAAAAAAAATAAGTATCCCAGCACTATCTGCCTCACAATACGTCCCAAGGAAACCGAGTGGGAAATAATATCGTATGCACAACATAACACAATTACAAAACACTGCAAACAAGAAGTAATTTACCAGAACCAGAATTACAATTACGATTACGACCACTTGGACCAAAGTAGAAGAACTTTTTCGGATTAGCTAGTGTTAGTGTAGTTGGTGGTACTCAGTACTCTGTAGTTAGTGTACCATAACCACGCCAGACGAATAAATGGAGGTGTATAATGTGCATATTAAATTATGGAGATGATATAGACATTAGACATAGTGTGTAGTGGAAAGGGCTTGAAAGAAGACAAGTATAAACTAGTATTGGCCAACGAAGGAATGAGAATCATAAAATAAAAGCAGTCAAAGGTTTTACTGCCGTCGTTAATTGTGTTCCAAGATGAAGCTCATCACCTCACGCAGGCCACAGCAAAATCAAAAACGTCATGTAAAATTAAAATACAAACCATTATTTCTACCTTCTCTCATAATTTACCAAAAAAATTAAAAATAGGGTTACACCCACATATGATACATCATTAGAAAGCCCTTGAAAATTACATCCAGAAAACGAAAAGGAAGCCACGAGTATCTGGGCATCTTCGGGGTCAAAA
>JAQFZC010001011.1:0-35818 GCA_034695205.1 Dicyrtoma fusca | reverse complement strand
GAGTACATGGTTTCGAGTTTATGGTTTCGAGAACACGTCATTCGAGTAAATAGCTTTCGAGTAGGTGACCTACTACCAACCAAGATCATCTTAAAAGATTCATAGAAGATTCGTTACGCATGCATTAATGGACTCATTCATCATATATTATGTGGCAAGTACAGGATTCTCAGTCGACTACGTAAAATGTGTATTCAATTTTTTGGCCCTGTCCTTATTTCATGCCCGTAGCCTTCAATGGAATTCCGAACATTATTATGTATTTAATTATTATTTACTTGTTGTATTCATTTTTATATTTACACCGAGACTGCTGCAGCTCTCATTGTATGTGCACTGAGCGCAGGGGAGCGTGCTGGGATGAGAGATACTGTATCAATGTTTGTGGATGCAGACGAGGCGCAATGCTTCCTTCTTTATCGTATTTGCAGATTTTGAATCAATGAATGTCTTTCTATGGATAAATATACATAGAAATGATATAACCAAAGCCATGGTTCAGAACTTGGTAAATATAGTTTAAAATTATATATTAATTTTCTCACTAGTCAGTTCTAACCATGAATGCCCATGCAATTGAGATCAAGAGCTGTGTCAAGTCAATTGAGCCGCGCTCCAGCTCATGAGGAGCTATAGGAATCTCCAATAAATATTAGGTCAGATAAAAATTTGTTTCATATTTATGGAAAAATGTCAAGCGGTAACAGTACTCCATGAAGTAACGGGATGTCATGGAAGGAAGTTGTAGGCCCACTACTACAATAATGCTATCAATTTGATGGATAAACGCAAAAAGCCAGCGTGGAGCAACAGATTTCCAAGTAGTTCAAAACCACGCCGGTTGAAGAGTCTAAAAGACACCAAAGGGCAAATAAAATACCTATGTACCTACATACATACATACATACATACATACATACAGAGCAAGTGTAGCGTTTGTACCGTGTGTGTGTGAAAACATAACAGAATGTGGTTTTCAAACTCTCTGCTCACTTTTTCCGGCTACTAATAGTTGTGCAAAAATATTTACTGTGTCGTAGTCCACATATGTTGGGGCTTATTTGGGAGACGGCAAGGGTACGTGCTTCCTCCTTCATCCCATCGTAATAAGTGGCAAAAGTTGCTGACCTACAATACGATTTGTCCATTTACACACACAGGCATCATTTGGTGGACGAAAGAATCATCATGTACGTATATTTAGTCTGACCTACGATCCAGACTTGAGTGCCAACTGCTTCGTCTCAAAGAAACCCTTGGCTTGGATGCAACCTTGATATCTAATAATTTTTGCTCTCTATACACATTTCCCTCCCATGTAGGTACAAGTAGTATAAAAAGTAAAGTAATGCACATGAGTTGGTGAGAAAAACCATATAAATTCCCACTCACTCACGTCGTGTGAACCAGAAAAATGGCTAAATATCTTAACAGGCGCGAAATGTATGCATGTGTTATGACTCAGCTGAGATGCCCACTGTGTGTCTTTAAGGATATTAATTTCCATTACTTGGTCGGGTATTCTGAGTTGGGAGATTTTTCAAGCTAGTGAACTGCATTAAAGTCAGACTTGGACTGATGACTGGATGCTATTATGTTAAATATATGTGCTTCAGGGGATGCATTATTTTACGTTATTTTCATTTAACCGCAGACACTTTTCTACTACGACCATGGGGGTCTTTAAAATAAATGCAGTCAAGGCTTTCAATGCTAAAATTCTAGGTCCTCTTGTCACTGACAAGTTGCGGCAGTGTTCGGATATTATAAAGCAATAATTACCATTCAGAGGTAAACACCCTTGTACTAATGGAAGAGAGAATAATAAATTCTTGCCCTATAAATTAATATATTATAATAATAATATAAAAAAAAACACGCGAAATTTAAGGCAGCTCCTATGATACAACAAAAACAACAGTTTGGATAGTAGAAGGTAAAAGCAAACGTGACGAACTTTGTACGCGATCCATATCTTTTTCAATTTCGGTGACAGAGTATTGATAATGTTTAAAAACATGGAAGGGAAATGACTGATAATTTTATGACTGATATGTGATACGATATGAAGCCTAAGAGCGTCCTCATTGCGTCCCTGCCTGTGACCATCACAACTTACTCTAATCCCTAGAAAATTATGCAAATACAAACGCAATGTGATACGGAAGTATTCAATTTTTAACCTCAAATGATAGATATAGAAAGATATATTACTCAGGTTGATTATCGGCCGATGACCTTTGCAATCCTTTTTTTTTATATGCAATCCTTTTTTTGTACTTGCTACGTTTGACCAACACAAATGTAAATAAATAATAAAATTCATTTTAGCAAGTTTGTAATCCTTAGTTGAGCAATTAAGTTGACGCAGCTATATTTTAAACACCTCAAAATATCCATTAATACCCATGACAATTTGTATTGCCAATTTACCAAAAAAGCTAAAGATAAGATCGACTGCCAGGTAAATTTTTATGTGCACGTGAGTTAAATACACAGTATACCTATCTATGATTAGTGGCAAAAACGGAAAACAAGTTGCACAAGCGATTACTTTGGGTTCAGAAAAGCATGGGGTAACTGCCTAAATTGTTTGCGATAAATACGTATAGGTAAGCAGTATTTGATTCTTTCACATTGATTAGAAGCAAATACTGCTTTACGAAACTGATGCTGCAAAACTGTACTATCTATATTTGTTGAATGTGCTCTTCTTGAACTTGAATCCAATTTGGATTTTTATTCTATTTATTATGTTGATTCAATTTCTGTAGTTTTATAGCGTATTTCATAGTAGCTTTAAAATTACCTCAGAAACGGCCTGTCAAGAATTCACTAAATTAATAAATTCAATTTACAGAAAAATTTGACTTGAAACAATACGTTCCTACGCATTTACATAACTTTGGGTACATGCACAGTCTAAGTCATTTTACCTTTACAGGTAAATTCAATAATTCTGTAAAGTTACCCTTACAGAATTATAAGCTGCGTGTATACCTGTGCATTCGGACACCCCGAAAGGATGGACTCCAAGAACAGAGCACAAGGAAAAGTGGAAACGTAAACGGTTTACACTACCCGACGACCTATTTATAACCTTTCCCCCCTAAACTTTGTTCTTAAAACGTCGATAGTCAATCATCACACTCATAATGACATAACGTTACACCAGTCAATCTAAATTCGGCTACATTAAATTTTTTACGCATTCAATTTTTGAGCAACGAAACTATATAATCAGGTCTAGGCTTGAGTAAACCCAATTCGTATATATATATTCATTATTATAAGCTGCGTATATACTGGGACGACAGTTTATTCAATTGTGTAAATGCTATACATCCAAAACTATAGGTTCCAGGATTATGATTGCAACTCCAAATCGTCCTCTAAACTGATCTAAAATCTACGAGATTGTTACTGATTACATACATATTTTCTCTCGGAACGTACGTCTACTTGAACAAAATAATCCTCCATTTCAAAGTACCTACCTACCTGAATGTCGTTTCGTGGATACTTGCTAATTGCTTTATAAGGCTTACCGACTACGCTTAGTTCTAAACTGCTGGGACTGCCAGTGCCTCAGTAATTATATACGAATTATTGACTCCGGCTCGCTGACACACCGACGAAAACTCCCCTCATTGAATTCGTCAGTGAAGCAGATACAGAGTTCTGCTCCCAACTCTAGTATAAAGTTATCTATTTATTAGCATTTATTTTTGAGAACTGACTGCTCTATTGGCTCATGTTCTGATTTGTATTTCCTACCTGTAATTTGTATAACCGCTATCTCTTGTCACTTTAAAAGAGCTGCCAGCACACACATGACTGGTGACGAACATGAAGATGAATACCCCGAAATTCGTATGACACATACAATATGTATGTACATATTGTATGTATGTAGGCATACGTGAAAATTACAATATAAGTAAATTACAGATACACGTACCTCCATTAGGAAGTAATAAATTGCATGTCGTACTTATTTTAAATTTAAAAAAATATTTCCCCCCTCAGCATATAATGAATTTAATCCTTTTTTTTCCATCTTTTGAGTATCAGTATTTTTGTAGAACCCAAACTATGATTATGTGAAAGTGAGCAATTAGTCATGCTGTGTATAATTTCCTTCACAACTAGGAAAGCTTTGGATTTTGTAAAGCTGATGATGAGATCAAAATTGCAAGGTTGTGTGTAGAATCAGGACAATAATTACTTTACCTTACCTTGTCTTTCCGGGGAATCATGCAATCTCTGTTTCAGTATATGTACATATGTATAGCCCATGTAGGTACATAGAAGATGAAGATAATAATTCCCGCTATAGTGATAGTCTAATACATGGACATGCCATAGGAAAAAGAGTAGAGTATCTAAGGGGAAAGGATTGCGGGATGGAAGGAGATAATAATATAGGAAAACATGACGCTGGTTGACGTAGACGTCGGCTCTCTGGCTCTGGCTATAAGGTGCATTAGTAAATGTCCGGATACAAAGTAATCCGATGGAGAATTGGCTATATAGGTGGCATAGGGAAAAGTCTGCGTGTCTTGAGAGTACAAAAACCACGGAGAGGTTAGATTTGCAATGTTACAGTCTGTGTGTATGTGTTTGGACGTGTTAAGGCTTTCCTCGTTCATTCTCCCAGGGTTCACTGTACTGGAAGCATAACAAAGCCTTACGCACAAAGTTTTGTCGGAGACAAGCGTTCCAACCAGAGACTCTATACCTCCATGGCTCTCTGAAGCTAGGACACGAGAGAGTCTACTCTGGCAATACATTGTGTCTGTGCCCTCCTAATATTCCTATAGACGACTGTAGTAGGTAGATGCCTTGTTCATATTCGAGACGAGTCTTTGCACTTGAACTCAGTCATCGCAGTCACAGACAGACAGATAGACAGCTAAAAGTCATTGTACAAATGCGACCATTTACATCTACAATTCCAACTAACCATCAGTGGTCCCATAGACCACATACCCTGTGAAGTTTCACCCCATCACTTCCCAATATATTGGGGTATATGTATGTACGTAAGTTCCCAACAAAAGCCAAGCCAAAACTAATTCTCAATTGCTATGTATATATATATATATACATACATAGTATCGGTATACAACACCTTATAAAAACATAACCAAATAGACATTATGTAGTATACCGCAGTTTGAGTTTAGACAGGAGACTGCTGCATGCAAAGTAGTTGCCTAATAATAGCACACATTACCAATTGTTAGCTTTATTTCACACGTATGTCCAATGAATTTAAAAACGCTATTAGCTATGCTCCTATCTACGTGCCGGTGGTAATAATTTGTTTATTTTAAAAACCTCACCCTCTATAGTTTTTTGATTGCTACACTAATTGCAGAGATGATTTAATTGTAGTGTGAAAGAGTGGAGAGGGGAAAGAGACAAATCGATTGAAATTACCCATGGGCTCAGGATTCAGCGGGGTTTCAATGTTGTTTTCAATTTATCAAGTCAATTGATGAACTATATATCTCTGCCGCCACATCAACATATGACCATCTGTACAGGCTTAAGCAATATGTTTTAGTAATGATTTAACTGGAAAGTTTCTAGCACCAATTTCCAAGGTTAATAGTGGAGTAATACCTTCTATAGGTCAGAGAAGAGGTCAAAGACATATCCTTGAGCGTATTTTCTTAAAAATAAATTTGAGAAACTCCGTATTATACAGTCTCTCACTAATTTGGCCTTTGGGTAAAAGAGAAGGAGCACGTCCATTTTCCTCCATGGGTTTCATTATGATGAACTTGCTTTACTCTAGATTGTAAATCTAGCGTAACTTAAACAATTTAATCCAAGACTAAGAAAGTTACGTCAAAAATCCTTGATGGCTTGCAATTAATATCGAAGCATCAATTCAATTATTAATCTGGGCTGTTCCATTTCTATGTCCTTGGATCTAATAAGAAGTATTAACTCATGTAGTGTATAGGCTGATGGCTCATTGATTTAGACCGTCGCTCCGAGCAGTTCAAAAGTGTTGAGTCAAGTCAAGTTGGTACTTGATAATTTTTCCAATCCTGTTTTTATTATGTACCTGTCTATACAATATGTTATGCTACATATCCGTCCATAAGTACTTTGAGAGGTGTTTGTAAAACAATTACTAGCATTAACGACGACACGCAAACCACATAATAAGGTTAGAAAGCAACTTTTGGCCTCATCGGATACAGTATTAAAGCTATGGAAACTTCGTATAGTCTTCGTGTAGTCTAACAATAAGTCTCATAAAGTGCAAAATAACTCATCAAGGCTCAAATATATAAAAATGAAAAAATAGCTGCCATCCCTGGCTCTTCTAGAGACAGAATGATGTATTATATTTTTGTTGCGTGCGCTTGTTTTTGAACTTAGCTAGATTCGTTGAATGTATGTAGGTACATATGCGCAGCTTGCATCTTGCTGAGTCCGTTATAACACAAAACAAAAGTTGGTTGTATAGCAATAACAGTAAGTTAAAAGTATTCCTAGCTGGAGTCTATCGGCGTATACTTGACTGACATATACGTAGCTTTATTTGAGTATTGACCAAAAAGTGGTGTGAATGCTCCCGAGCGTGATCTCCATCCGGTAAACTATTGTGCACTCCCGGGTTCATTTCACTTTCAGTCTGGTAGTTCTCTCAGTCGTTTGTACTTGCGTCGGGTGGTCTGGTGTCGGGTCTGATGTGAGATGTTGAAGACTCAGCCCATACGTCTATGAAAGTCAACCGGTGACCATGGGTAAAGGACAAACATGGCAACGTTATGATGTTGTACTCATATGCATAATAAATACATAATAATATATTCTGTATATCCTTTCCAACCAGCCCCCACACGTTCCTGTAACCTGTATGACAGTCAATCAATATTTTTCCTAGGCTTTCTTTTCTGCACCCAACAACACCACCACCACCATTTAATTTAGATTTGACGAGGAGCAAATCTTGGCAATCATCGAGCTAACAGCTGGGCTCTTTGCGTCTACAAAGAGCCTATGAATTAAACAACAAAGTCATTCTAATTCAATTAAATTCTTTCCTATTTTGAAGAATTTTGTTTAATGAGTCAAATTGGAATTCTCTAAACTCAGCCATGCTGTTTTATATTTAATCACTTGAAAGAGCAATGACAGTATGAAAGTGGGTATGTACTATGCTGGGCATTATGCATTTATTGTGCTACACCTCCATTACGGTAATTATATATATAAATTGTAGCAAGGCCTGCTCTCGGATAAAATAGCCTCGTGTCCTCTCATTAGCTGTATAGAGTAACTAATACAAGTACCTAATTGTGTGGATGTCATCACGTGATTAAAGGAAGCGGTTATCGTAGGTCTGTATGCATTGTATTCTGTATTCAACTGACAAATATGTGCGTCTATGCATGCATGTACAGTATTTAGATGTAAAAACCGTGGTCTCATCGGCCTTGTCAAATACTTTCCATTAAAAGTTGCAAAGAAAACGTTGCGCTAGACTCGCCCAGGAAAGAAACTGTGTGCAGAGGGAATAATCTACAAAAGAAGAATTTCATTTTTCAGGAAACAGATGTTGAACTCTAAACAAATTATAATGGATTGCATAAACAATCGTTCACCCCGATTTCACAGAGAGCCGCACCACAATTATATATAACTTTATTTGTTCAGATAATTTGTATCTTTTAATGGCTTTTGTATTTCAATGAAAGGGACTGGAAAATCTTTCTCTGTTATCATTTCATACTTTTTAATGCCCTCACAATCGCAATCTGATGAAGATATCTCCATCTCTTACCAAATGTTATTTTACACTACAATAATTCGACAGTGCATATACATATGTATATGTGCCTACTACGTGCATCCTTGACAGGAAAACGAGTTCAAGAAATAGCAATATCAATAATCTACCCAAACAAGTTCAATACTAACTCCACACGCCTTTTAAAGGCTGAGCGCTATCTCCAGAACAATTCATGTCAATAATAAATTACGCATTTCTCAATACATAGTGCTAGTCATTAAAATCAAAGATTATGTAGTTATTAATTCGTAACGTACGGGTAATCACGAACTTTCGGAAATGAAACTCATTATAAATTCCTTCCTTTTGTCAACTAAACTGCATCAAGTAACCACAATTACACGGATTCCTACACTAGATCTTTGCTCACATAATTTTGATGTAATTATGTACGTAACCACCTTCCAGTTACCAGGCCTTATGCCACCTGGACTTTGAGTGATAATTAAACACTAAAATGATGGCCACATAGAGGTACGACAAATCCAAACCTACAGAGCTTTAAACACTTGCCAAACACATCCCTACCTAGCTTCTATAGAATTGATATTTTACTCGAAAATATTTGCTTCCCAAATACGTATTGCAGATGTCAACTAAATGTTTAAACCCTAACCAAGTCCAAGTTAAAAATAAAAGCTCAAATATGTAATCGGATTTTGAAAGGGGTATAGGTACACATACACAATTCCAAGGTACACCGAGTGCACAGGAGCTGATGAACTTTCAAATTGGCGTAAAGAGCAAAGTTTCATTATTTAATCTATAACTAGAAATAGTAAAAAAAAAGAGTAAACTCTGTATCACATATAACTACAAAAAAAGAAACAAATTTTATTTTCTATATACCTACCTATTTATACAAGCATGCAGTTGAGATTTCAATTCTGGTGGCTTCCAAGCTACATACCTACCTACTTACTACTTATGTTAATACATAATAAAGTCACAGCATGGAATCGTCTTGCATGCCATAAAAGTACAAAAAGAAAAATACGGAGTATATACACTATAGACTATTTACAGATATAGGTACATATAGAGCATAATATACAGTGTCTGCGTTTTTTTTTGCTCGTAGGTATAACATATCTGTAGGCCATCCATCCTTACGCACTGTACGCACTCACTTTTAAAGGAGCAAGCAACCGAGTGGAGCAAATAATGATAAAGCCTCAGTGTAGTGGTCTTGGACTGGAGTGCAGGTTAGAGGCACATATACTAGTACATAGTTTGCAACTGTCGTGCTGTGTGTGTGTGTGTGTGTGTGTGTGTGTGTGTGTGAGTGTATCTGTGTGTGTGTTATGTGATAAACTATTCTAATACGAGGAAAAAGTAAAGTTGCATGTTTGGTTGGATTTTGGACGTAGATGTGCTTCTGCTGAGCTCACTGAGCTGCTGGTGCTGGTGCTGGTGCTTCTTGCAATAATATAGTGGAAGGGAAAGGTATAGCGAGAGAGTAGAAACTATAGTCTATCCCAAATGTGCTAGCATCTATATGTAATCTCTAGTTGGCAAAATGAATGAATGAACGTGGAAGTTCAATGCCCTGCATTTCAACTTCACCGTACAGATTGTTTCTTATCCCACAGGAATGGTTTACAAAATCCAGCCATGCACCCGCACCAGCTTAACACGATCTCCGTCCTATTAGCTACATACGTACTACGTAATCTGTGTACATGCTATTGGTATGTATGTGCAACCAGGAATTCGACAATCCTTCATGGAATGCCCAATGCCCTTTAAAGGTAGGTGTATCCTATACCTACTATGTATACGTTTCCCTTTGAAATCATCTCTTCTAATAAACTGTGAGCTCACACGGTGTTCTCCTCAGGCATTGACTGCCTTAAATTCGATTGTTTTTTTTCTCTCTCTCTCTTTCTCTCGTCACTTTTGCTCGAAAAAATACGGATAAATCCTGAGCCTCTATTATCTATAAATTAAATTGAGATTAGTATGAAGGAATCTATTGGGTGGTTGGGTTCTGCTTATTAAAAAAAAGGAGGAAGTTTATATTTTTTCCTCAATCCACACGTATTAATAGACAAGTAAAATATAATAAACCTCAAAAATTTACTTGCAAATTTATTAACCACAACAATTGCTGTAATTATTATTATTAATGATTATTCTTTTCCGCAACTCAGTCAGGGATTTATTGGACACGTTCACAAAGGATAATTATAAGTTATATTTTTCCCATTTAATTTGATTAACTCACGATCAGCTTGCTAGGGTCATTGTTGTAGACAAATTCGATAATTAATCAATTGCTTTACGAACGTAGTGCTAACAATAGGTTGCATCCGCAAATATGGTAGATGATTGGTTTGACTGTAGCTGTGCTGTGTGGACACATCATTTTATGTTCTTGCGCAATAATTCCCTTAAATGATTCTGATTCTGATCTCGTGTGTGTACTTATGTATGTATTGAGCATTAAAATCAAAAGCCATGACGTCCTTTGCCATTACCGCCACCATCACCATGTCCTTCCCCAATCCATTATAAAACAAACTTGTTGAGAACTCTCTCATTTCCGCTCCCTAACTACACACACACTACTGACATGCTGTATTATTTCATACACAACTTCTTCGACCATCATCCCCTTTACCTCAGCTCTCCACACGTATGTGATGTGTGACAGCGAGATTCCCACAAAGCCATTCTTAATTTTAATAAAAAAAAATTGTTTTTTTTTGGTTTTAACTTATTTCCCCTGCTGCTACACTTAAGTACAACGGAACCCAACGCTCGGCGAAGTAAATGTGACATGCTATTATCTGTATGTGTTATCTGTGCGTTTTTATTGATTTTATGAAATAAAGGAAAATTCATTTGCCTGCTGTGCCGTGTCATATGTATGTACATATATGTAACTTGTACGTATGTACATACCCACGAAGGTACGCACCGCTCTGCATGGGCTACAGACTCTTGAGTTCAAACAAATAACACACGCTGTCCTGCCCTGTCTCCTGTCATACATGTCACGATCCGATCAATGAGTCAGGAATCTGCACCTTTAGCCATTTTGGCTTAGGGTTGATAAATTAATACTCTTGATAAATTAATATTCACACACACACATGATGATATAAATACCGTGGAAGTAGTTGTACAAAATAAATCAATTGCCATTAAACTGGCAAAAAAAAAATGGATAATTTCCCTCAAAAGTCACGCTGACAGGGAGCGAGACAGGAGATAGCTAATGATTCCATTCTCTCTCAACTCTATACCCAACTGCACTGCTGGCTGCTGCCTATTACAAAGGTTACTTGAGCATGCAGAAGGCATAAGAGAAAATGACATGGAAATTGAAAGAAAAACCGGCTAGTAAATTAATTTTTTCAGGTATTTCATTCGTGTAAATACTTAATAATCAAAAATATAGTAGGGAGGAGTGATTACACACTCTTCAACAAAATAACAAACAAATATTTGTCAATTGGAATTCTACGGGAGTACAATTTACTATCCTACAGGGCTATAGCCCTGTGGTAGAGTGTGTGAGTGTCTCAAGTAAAGTAAGAGTGATCACTGCACGAACTGCATCAACTACAGAAAACCATGTACAGAGTGGGGAAGGGTATAGTGAAGAGTGTAGAATAATACAGATATTAAAACTAAAAGTGATCAAAACTTGATTTTCTACATGGTTCATAGTTTTGAGTACGTTACTAATGCAGTGTGTGTGTGTGTGCTATGTATTGAAAAGTAAGCCCATAGTTTGGAACTTAGCTACTTGACTGCTGTACACAGTCCAATTAATCGTACGCTAAGGTACATGCATCAAAGGCAGCTACTATACTGTATACTCTTTACACACTCTACACTGCACTGTCAACGTCATTTCACTTTTTACACGGAGTATGTATGTAAGTCTAAAAACAGTAGGCAGATCATGCTTAATGATCCATGGTCAATGAACAAGCATTGCCAGTTTACTACGAGTCAACCATGTAATATGTATTCCCTTCATTTCAATTGATCGTTGACTACTCAATTTAATAGTCAAGCTACTCCACCTATTAAAATTACATAGGTCTCTACAGTGGGACTTGGCCAAATCACCCTCAGCCTCATGCCAGGTGTAGAGAAATTATACTCGAGGATAATATTTTTTTCTATTTACCGATTTTAGAGTAATGAACACGTTTTCTCCGTGTACGACCGCTCTTACGAAGACTCATAACCAATAATTACGAAACTCTCTATAGGAGACAAGGAGAGACTCCCAATCGGAAACAAATTATTACGACAAATAAAAATAAAAACTCATAGATTCAAAAGAACTAAAATGTTTTATCAGGAGATAAAATCCAGTTTGGAACTTGTACATACCTAGTTTGATTAGATAGATGGATGTGGGGATGGGGACATAGGGAGCCGTATGCAAAGTACCTACAATAATATAATTCTACAGGAGATTAGTAAGTGTCATAGTCATGAAGCTCTCTGTATAAACGTATAGCTTGGAAAATAAAAATACTGGCGCAGATACAAAATGTTCTATGCTATAGAGATAAGGGGACTGGTATTTCGTGGGAATTAGATGGAAATTTGAAAATTGTGTGATAGTTTCAATTTCATTGAAGCAGATAAGAGTAAATATGAAACATTTAGTTTCTAAATGTTTTTATGATGCTACTGACTGACTGTGGTTGCACACACGTTTTGCACTCCCTCAGTCAACGAGACTCTCATGCCAGAAACCAGTGGAAATGGTGGGTGGCTGCAAGGATGTTCCGCTGAATAAAAGTAAAAGCTAAAAATTCTTTTGAATTGAAGGTGGAAGAATAATTCTTTTCTTTCCTCACTATTTTCCAGCTTCACTTTCAATATCAAAAGGTATTTAAAATTCTAAGGTGTGAAAAAAAACAATGAGATTCATTCAGGCGAGCTCAAACTATAAGGAATATAGAGTAGGTATGTATAGATGCTATGTATGTGTGAACCTACCCACATTTCTACCTACCTACATACCTATATACCTATTTATTTTGTACTTCATCACTTCAGAGTTGGCATGCAGGTAGTAATTAAATATTTAGTCTAATTATTGCCCAAGCAGTCCTTTATTACACTATAGAATGAATAGATGCGATTATCTATTGTTTTTTCTATTCATGTAATCTGTATCTATTTTTGCCCAAATCATCCGGACCAACATAATATACATAAATGACCTTACCTTCTATATACTGTTTTTATTTCATGTATTTTTTATGCAATACTGTATTTCCTCGACTATGTACCAAGGGAACTATTAGCAAGTGTTGCATCGCCAGTGGTCGAGACCCAATGTCCACTTGATGCATCTTCTGACCCGGTGTCTATTTGAGGAAATACTGTCAGTTGGTCTATTATAAGTTGATTTGAATGACTTCTGGGAAATTAAAAGACTGGTGATGAGGTAAATACAGCCACTACACAATATAATCATCGTCTGCCCTCTCACCTAGTACATACATTATTGCATTGCATCCCCTCGTACGTGTTCAGGTTTCATTTTTATAGCTAAACAGTCGTCCCGACAGAAGGTTACAGGCAAGGCTGAATTGTAGATTTCCTCTCACATAGGTATACAACGTAAGTGTTGGGAAGGTAAGTCAAAAGGTAACTATATAGAAATGAAGCAGCTAATCATCTGTGTAGATCTCCGTGGTAAAAAAAAACATTGTAGCGTTGTAAAAATTGTATTTAACTGTATATACAGTAAAATTAGTATACATTGATGTAGTTGAGAGATAGGCGTTTATATTACTCTACGTTTACGTACTTTCACAAGCACTCCTGAGTCGTAAAAAAAATATATAACTTGAATTTAAATTGTGAGACAAGTCTACATACAACTATGAAAGCTTGAGATGAAGAAGACAAACTACATGTATAATGACGAGACTTTTGATTTTGAGCTTATGAGTGCATGTACCTTAATACATATATATACCTCGAGTGCATTTCAGATAGGTTAAAGGGAAGTAATTGACCACTAATGACCGAATCCAGAAATCAGATTTGACAAACAGGCATGCCACACGCAGTGGATATTATTTTTAGAGTTATGGATTTTATCCTGTATTATCACACCATGACTCAAAGCACTCCAGTAAGTGTAACCACAATCTCTGAATGACGTCGCTCTCGTAATACATGTATGTATGTAACTAATCCTAGTGGCCATTACACTGACTGGTCCGTTCCTAGGAACATTTGAATAGGAATGTATGCATACAAGATCGGACTACGCACCAAGTGGCTTTACTATTTGCATGCGTTGGGTTAGAGGAGGGCATTGCCACTACTACGACAACCTTTGGGCGATGCAACTCATTCAAACTTGCATGTTCATAGCCGCAGTTCTGCCATCAAATTATAAAAAAAAACCTCTCAGTCTTTACGTTTTTTCTTCCAGTAGACAATTTTTTTTCCACATTTTTTGTTTGGCAATTTTTTTCAATGCACATTCCTTCCCATCCCTGATTACTAACACTATTGTTAGCGACTATTTCGTAATCATAAAATATTCTATTGAAAAATCTCTGTAATCAAGTCAGGAGGAGAACATGAGTAAGCACTTAATATTAGACTATTAGACTACCTACACACAGTATAACTACACAACATTTTCATTTTTCAAAACTTTTCATATAAATTGTGAAGCTTGTAATTATGTTTCTAGGTAGTTAGTTGGGAAGGATGAAAAGGGAGCTTAAAATATCTGCAAAGCCAGCAGCTTTCGGATGTAGACTGCGTCCTAAGAGTTAGTGTCATGTGGATACAATTCTTGGTGACATGCATCTATCAGCTGACTCCTTAAGCACCGAGCCGCCAGATCAACAGTGTGAGTCAGAAAGGAGACAGAAACAACATGTTGGTAGGTTGGATTGGGATGTCATATGATATTGTGAGGAAAATGATGTGGATCTTCATTTTTAAGTTGGGAAAAACTCGTTGAGTTTGGATTGGAGATGCTGGGAAGGTTGAGAGAGGAAATGATGGGGAATGGGGAGGATAGGCCATGTCAGTGTATACCATCTCCGTCAGCTCCTTGCCAAAAAAAATCAAGTAATATTTTTTGTCAATCAATCGAGAGCTGTAAGCACCAGACGAACATTACGTCTTGTTGTCTTCACCTTTATATCTTTTGTCAGCAGAGACAGTTGTGAACAGACGGGTTCTCAGGCCGAGTCAGATACTCTATGCTAAGCAGATGCGACTCCCTTTTGGAAAATAAAACAGACGGCTGAGAATCAATTGACTCGTATAATGTTCTTCACTATAATTTATATTATATCAAGCTTGCTATATTTACGTATACGCTGATTTTCAGATGTGCCAAACATTTTTAGCTTTTACATCCATTTAACCAAGGAACACAATCACACACTATCTCTTAGTCGCGTATAATTTTAACATGGGTTGTCTAAACAGGTGCTTCTATCTTATTCTTTTGGAGCTCAACTCTGCAGTAATATTTGTTTAAAAGTTAGCAAAAGTCAGCTAGTTGTTTAAAGTTAAAAGAGGCGTGCAATGAGTACATAATGTGACATATTCATGGCGCTCCAAACATACCTAACTGGAATGAGCCGAACACCGGAACAGCAAGGCTCCCAAAGCAAACGCAAATAAGGAAGCAGCTTAGGATTTTCACAATCCCACTCACCGCACAATAACAGGTAAATACAAAAGGTATAGGACGGAATGAATACGTAATTTAAGGCGAGCAAGGCTCATTACTTCTGGACAAACCAAATATTTCTGTTTGACTAAATGTGAATTACAAGCTGAGCTAATTTTCCGAGCATTTAAGGAGGAGGGGGACTAATACTGAGTAATCCATTTAAGGTAGGAGATGTGAAAAATCCTTTCTATGTTAGACAGGTAAGAGAATTGCATAACGAGAGATTCGCGGGACAATAAGGGAATGTTAGGATAGGCTTCCGTCAAGTTTCCCCAGAGCAGCTAAGCATGCCGCTCACAACAAAATCGATACCTTTCGTAGAGGTAGGTAAGAGTCAGGGAAATACATACAAGTCGTAGGTGCATTGGTAGGTGTATCTGTATCGGAGGTGGTCTAGTGCGGGCATTCCAACTCTCCAACCATCCATCATTATACCCATACCTTTCCCTACACACAAAGCTCTATGTACTACCTACCACAGGAGCTGCTCTAGCTTCTCTCACCGTCGCCCTCGTCCCCGTACAAATACATTGCCCGTGTTTTTCCAACTATTTTCGTGTAAATGCCACCGAGAAACGCAATGTTTCCTCTCGCAGAGCAGAGCAAACATACCCGCCTGCTATGCTCAATGCAATCAATACAAGACGGGAAGAAGTAAAAAAATACGTTTGGTTTGAACTCTGTGGAGAGAAGTTTGAGAGGGAGAGAGAGAGGGGAACGGAAAGTGAGTTGATATCTCAACTTCTTCACAGATTACTTCCGAAAAACATATTGTAATAAGCTCCCCTTCATTACATTTGTGTTGAAGGAGGAAAGGAAAGGAATATAATTTTGTGACTATATACTGATTACGAGACCATTCTAGAGTATAATAGGAGTCGTCACTCTACCATGTTTAACTGATAAGCACTCATTGATACCGTCAACACTTCTCAAATCTTGCTGATTGGACTGATCATCATCGTACTGTATGCATCACTACGCTACAGTACGTTCATCAGTTTCTCAAATACACACCAGAACCCCCTCACACACACACACACACACTGTCGCAAATGATAATAATAATGACTAACAGAGAGTGTAGGACATGGAGTATTGCATTATACTCACGTTCTACTCTTCTGCAATTAATCACATATTGTAAAGGTTTACAAATGGATTTTAAGGGTAACAGAAGTCAATCACCTCTCTCTCTCGTATGCTTTAGTACATGCGACATTCAAAACATCACAGAGTATACTGATAGGTAGGTATATCTTGCACGGTATAGAAGAGCTTATTTTAGTACCGTAGATGTATGTGTGTGTCCTCGGAACTCTTTAACTCACTACGCTACCCTGCTGTAATATGTGAGTGAGCACTGCTAACTATATCTTATATCATACATCAGAAGTTCCATATGTGCCGCCGCATATCGGAATCGGAAGGACAAGCAGATTCTAACGATTCCTAACGCCTCAGCATTCACTCTGCACAGGTAGGTAGCTTTTGTGCCATTTGAGTACAGGAGCATGCATCCCTAGTAGGTATTCTATAAGCGAATAGCTTACCCTGCAATAAACTCACCGTTTCGTACCAATTTGCATGGAAACAGAGAGATGCATATATACCTACGTCAAGTGACTGACTAGTGAGCCAACGTTTTAGTCAACGTCCTAATCACGCTATGGACTGCGAATACACTCCACGGCGTCTCCCTTTTAGCCGCCTACAATGCCTACCAACTCATCCGGTGCGGGGAAAATGATCAGTGTGTCTGCCAGGAACATAACATGAGTAATCAATACCTGCACATTTGCTATTAGCAATGTTCACTTTTCTCCCATCAAACAATAACTTTACATTTGCAATAAAAATCATGGCCTTGCCTGCCTGCCTTGCCTTACTACAACTGTTAGTATTGAATATTGCACCATTTAGCCCATAGCCCAGAAATCATCAACACAGAAGTATGCAATTTATTACCTTATTTTATGAACCTACCTACATTCGTCAGTGGGAAAATGCAGCAAATGATCATAATAATTTGAAAAACTGCTATCATTTTATCATGAAGGAGCAGAATTGTTTTGCTTTCCTATAATGGAATGGAGGCTCCGGTACTTGGCAGCTAAGAAACTACATAGGTATTATAGGTAGGTAGGTGCTTTAACGTAAACCATAACTTAATAGAAAAATAGTTCAATGTTTTATCATTTTTTTAAAATGCAAATCTTTAGTATCTGTTTTAATATAATAGTATGCATTTTAATAGTAATTAGCATGTTACAATTTACTAGGCCAAGGAGGAAGAAATTAAGATAGGTTCCATCATCCTAAAAGGTCAAGACGATTAGCAAAATCTGTCAAGGAGAAAAGGATTGAATTCATGCATTCTAGCTAACCTAGCCTCTATGAATGAATGACTAAGCTTCTGATAAGGATTTGCTTGAGTTCTTGAGCTCTTGGTTCAAGATTTTTAGACGAATTTGAGAGTTAAGGATGTTTTTAGTAGTCGACCGTAGAGTCATGTACGGCGAAGAATGCAAGCGTTTCTCGGTCGTAGTTAGGAGCTTAAATAATAGCATGAGCAAGTAAATAAAAGCAATTAAAGCAACTAGATAACTTACTATAATAATGTTGATATCAAAAATTAAAGCCTATTCTAGCTCAACACAAGTGTACAGTTTTCAGTTTTAGAGTTTCCCTGGTTGTATGTAGTGAGCACTCGATGAGTTAAACGTGCATAACGACAGACTGTTCAAGTATGAGAACGAGACCTACTTTTCCTGAAGCTAATGTAATTATTAGTGTATTGATTGCTCGGGAAGGGTTTGTTAATAAATAATTACATAAATATGATTCCATTAAAAAGACAAGGCTTGTAGTCGCTTAACTCCACTTACGCAAATAACTAAATAACAGCTTTTGATAGCCCTAGTTAATGAGTTATTGGTCAGCTCACGGATCGATTTTCCAAACGTGGTACATTTCATATAATTTTGGATGGGAATTAAAATAACCAGTAAAATAAAATTGTAGTAGAAAAGACAATACTAATATTATGTTTGCGTCGTCTAGACTTTTATCCCGACAGAAATAGCTACCTATTATGATTTAGGTGCGATGGGGCACTGATGCCTATACATAGTATCTATAATGCACAAGTCCCTCAGTGAAACTCCCACCATCTTAAATGGTAATTGTCACAAGGACAGTACACATAAATCCTTACTAGGATCACTCCACAATCAGTTTAGAACTCACGTATGCAATTTTTTCCAACAAAAACAAACAAAATAATAACAACAATAGGAATAGAACAAGCAGACAGAAGACAAACATCGACAAAAAAGTAGGTAGGCAAGTTTATTCCATTCATCAGCTAGACATTTGCTATAAACTACCTACCTATAGTTATTAAATAAGTGTATAAACGTAAATCAATATATTTTTAATTTAAAACCGTTTACCCGGAATTGCATGTTACTCAAGAATATTAAAATAATAAGACAGAAAATACTAGTTGCAAACTCCCACCTACACACCTACTATCTAAATATCCAAGAACGGGAAGCGAGAAGTGAGGAAATCGACCAGCTCATTAGGTGACGAACTGTCCAAATCAAATGTGCGTAATGACCCATATCTAAACTTGTAAAGTCATACTAGTGCTTCAAATTAGGTTGAGACTTACACGGTAATTTGAGTAATAATTTAAATGGAAACTGGTTACAGTCATTAAGATTCCTCAATCCACTCATTGTTTAGAAGGAACGACTATCATTAAAAAATAAAGTTCATAATTTTCCTTCAATCTTCGAGATTGTCAAAAAGGCTTCCTATACTTGACTACCTCGGAATTTATCACGGTTTCAAGCGTACGTCCTATTCTATAACAACTATCTCTCTCTCTCTCCCAATCTAGCTCTCCATCCTGGTACGATGCGATGTCGACAGACGAGCACATTTTGCACAGGAGTTTAAATGGAACCTATAAATTTTCTGCGTGTGCCTCGTATACAAAGTGGGTAGGATGAAAGAATTTGGAATAGATGTACAACCACAAGTGGATTCAGTCAGTGGTTGTTATAGTATGAGAGAGTCGTGCAGATTGTGAAGTTGCCTCGTGGAAGTAAAAAAAATTCGGCGTGTTGGTGGAGCCAAAAACGCGGTGAAAAGGAGGACAACTGTTGCTTGTGGAATCACGGTCCTCGTCGTCTTTTCATGGAGTAAGAAAAATCTTAAGATTCGTTCACTCAATCTATTTCATCTTCTCCTCTTGTAGCAATTTTAATGTTGCTCCAAACTGAAATGTTTTCACTAGCAGTGAGAGAGAGAGAGAGCACTGGGAGACTGGGACCGAAGAGTACCAAACTTGTAAAAGCGGAGCACATATGTATGTATAAGTTACTTACATATCTACTATACCACTGAGCCTATCAAACATCGCCTCCACAATATTTTGCTCGTACAAACTCAAGGAGTGAGTAGCAAAATGAGAAGGAAACCTTTTTCCACTCGACACTCGACATACACACAAAATATATACACATATATCTACACACTTCTGTCAATTTACTTCTAAATGTGATACTTGCCTCCGTGTCGAATGTGTTAAGGTTCCGTTTCCTCTTAACATTTATTTGAAATTCTTAGAATGCACGGTGTTTGCGTTCCCGTCCACCCTCAGTGGAATATTTTGATAAACCTTTAGTCCTATACTCTGTGGCTCAGTCCTCAAGTATTTGTTCTACTAAGAAAGCAAAAATGTAACCTCCTTTAATTCCCAGAGAGATGCATATGTGCGTAAGTGTATTTATGGCTCATACACTCCATTACATATTAGCTCCTGTGAAGACAGACACACACACACAAAAAACTAGATTTATACACATATCAAAAGAAAACATTATGCGTGGCGCACTTTGGGATGATATAATAGGGAATTATACTCTCACACTCTACTACAATAGTGCGTCTCATTTTTATGTCATGTCATCTTCGAAGGGAATTTCGTGTAGAGTGCTCTACATGATACATTAGAAGGTCTCAGTCACATAACAAATTAAATGTATCATTCTCAAAAAAAATTGGTGTGTTTCTACATAACAAGACATCTCTCTCGTCGCGCGATCTTTATCTCCTATGAACTAACATTATTTATCCTTTTGGCTTCCTATGCTAGAATGTGTTTTTCTTTAGTAAAGCTGAAAATTAAAGTTTTTTTATACAAGAAAAAATAAAATCCAAAGTAAACTGTGGTAACTAGGTGTATCCTATAGGTAGGCTGGCTCTGCTGTCAGAGAGCCCCAGCCCTGTGCTGGTCGTACATATGTATACGGAGATGGGGGATGCTGGCTAAATCACCATTGAGGATGAAGTCAAAGGAATGAGAGCGCTCTTATATAAATTTTTTTAAGAATGTAAAAATGAACCACAAATAAAAGTCGAGAGCAAGAAAGAAAAGTGAAATCGGAGTTTTCCTCTGTCAGAGAGTCACATTGCTCCTGATCGTATGTACAGGGCTCTCTGATAGTGATAACATGATGTTGTGCTTTGATGATCTGTGATATCAGATGTGCTTCCTTCCTTTTTTTCCCCCTTTTTTTCTCATCCATTTGCAAAGACTAAATTGCAAATAGAGAATGAGGGCCAAACACTAGCAAAAGATTTGGCAGTTGGCACTGGAGCACTCTACACACAGGATGGTCATTGAACTTTCCTTTTTAAATATGTTGTCACTTCATTGAAGCTCACCAACACGTACGCACACGAGCTTGGAACGCACATGGTTTTTTTCTTCATATAGTAGGCACATAATGTGTGTACGCACAAATTGCGTACATACCAAGCAAACCCAAGATTTAACATTGTTTTGAACTAACTACGAGCCTTAATAGGGCGCCCGCAAAAAATTGGTACACACACACACACACACACATACACACACAAACACTAATTTATGTAATCTACGACAAGCAACTCCTGCCCAGTTGCCTGTCAGACGTTAGTGTTACCAACCACTGTCACTATTTAAATTCATTGTATCAATTTTAACTCGTATTCAGCTTTCCTATCCTTCTCCCGGTGATTGCCAAGATGTTGAGTGACTCTGGTGTAAGGCACGTCAATATAGCGATACGGATCTGATTTTTAGAGGCATAGAGACTACGAAGACGCGTTCAGTGAATAGGCGGATTAAAGTCTAGCCCATAAAACCTGAAAGTAAACGGTGAGGACGGAGAGGCTGAAGGGAAAATGTACAAATTGTGGATATGGTTAGATAGCCATCTTTTGAAACTAATAAAAAAAAAGTCCTAAGAGTTTAAGTTTTGGCTCTCTTTTAAATTTGGCGAAATTCGTGAGGGACTTCGTTAGAAAAATCCAGAGAGCATAGATAATTTCAATGCTTCTCAAATATAATGAGAATAAGTGAATTATAGCTGGTCTAATTAGAATATGCCTTTTGCATCCCTAGAATAAAATTACCGGAATGCCTTGTCTCGTCTTCGTTGCCCCGTCGTTATGACTTAATTTGTTAATTGGGCAGAGATTCAGTTTCACATTAATGAAGAGGCCGCTGCACAAGACAATCTTTGTGAGTCTCTCTCATATCGTTAGTAAAAGTATTACCACATAATTAAATTAAATTTGAACTAATATTCAACCCACACAATTTACGCACATGCATATACATACATGTATGCACAACTGCAAGTCATATAGGTTTAGAATTTTAAATTATGCTTAATAAATTCTACTCAAACAACATTCACATAATCAATTTCATACATGCAACAATGCCAAGAAAAATCATTCTGCGAGATTTACTTCATCTTAGTGCGGGATAAACCCCTCTAAATACCTCGGGACCTATTTTAAGGCTAGAATATGATACGCACATATGAAAAGGCACACGGATCAGCGGATCGTGAACGTGAAGGAAAGCGTTTGATACTTTCTGGATTTTCATTGCAGATAGCAAGTATTGCATCTTCAACCCCGCGGATGATCCACCATGGTTGCTGACTAGTGAGTGACTCACGCATTACACGATTGTACAAAGATAGGTGATGTATATAAAACCTAGGTAAGATATTTATGTAAATTGCCCTTCCAAGTTTCTGCGACGCAATGTGAGGATCGGGGGAAGAGGTAGCACGTGCTGACAATCATTTTTGCACGCAATTCCACAACATTTGTTTATTTCTTTCCTCTCACGCATCCCCCAACCAAAACCCAACTCACTTTTTTTCTCTTCCGTACTAATTTACTTCATAACCTTTCGAGAGCAGTGGGTTGGGGCTACAAGTTAGTACATACTTCATTCGAGAGCGCACCATTACATAGCCATTAGTTCGTGCACATTGTTACTCTGAAATGATAACTGTACAAATACATACCTATTATTTGACTTGAAATTGCTAGCATTTATTGAAGAGCTGTATTAGTAATGCAGTTAGTGGAATGTTTGTTTTAAAATCTTCATTAAATAAATCCAGCTACTCTTTCATATGCAAGAAACTTGACATTTTGCCCAAATTCATTAACTGAGGCAATTAAAACAATGAATACATATTATCATTGTTGGGGCACTTTGAGGAAGCTTTGATGAAAGTGTTGAGGCTGTAAAAGGATTGCCTAAAATAATGAATAAGAATGCCTTTGTAAAACTTGAATTTTTCCCCCAATTAACGAGTTGCATAGATTCAAAGAAAAACTTTGCTATTATTCTAGTGTTTCCCTCAAAACGATTGTTTGAGAAAGACAAACTTTATGTGCAAAACTAAGTCATCACTCTCCTCCAACGAGGATAGCCCAACGGACTCAGGGTTGGAATCAGAATTTTGTTGTAACAATATTTTATGTTTGTAATTGAAATTATATACGATTAATATAAAAAATGGACCTTATTCAATTTTTCGACTTGTCTAATCCTTGCAACTAATTAATTTTAAATGAACAAGGTAATAAATAATTATTTACACTTTAATCCATAAAAACTTCAGACGTAATGTGACAGGCAATTAATCCACGAGGGAAGGAGTGTAATCAAAGTCAAACTCTCATTTACACTAATAACACGACGTATGAATGTACAATGAGCATTGTGGTAACCATAATGACTCCATTTACTATGATTCACGTCAAATTAACTCATGCATTGAGCTAACACTGCGCCACATCAGGATCAATTTCAGCGGGGAGGTGTCAGTGGTATGAGTTGAACATTATGCATGTGTACATAATAAAAAAAACTACCTGCACTTATGCATAGTACCTAAATCCAATTATTTCAATTCAACAATGCAATGCTATGCCTGACACACCATTTTTTCATGCATTTCCATTCATTCACCCATAAAAGTTGTAAAAATAAAGTAGAAAATTTCTATTTCTTTCCAACCTCAAAAAAAACTCCCATAAAAACGACACATTAGACATTAATAACGTTTTTTCCAAGTAAAGTAGAATTATAATAAAGAATGAACTTCACTGGCGATTCGTATCTCAGACGGAACAATCGATAGAAAATGCGACTAGTTGGAATGACAAGGGACATGGCATAGGTTAAGGTAAGTAAATATGCAAATTCTGATAGTTCGAGTAATCAAAGAAAGGCCATTGCCTGCTTTTCCACTGATGCATACATATTTGTTGGGTTAAGCTGATTATGCTGAAAGTAAAAGGTAAACAAAGCAGACAAAGTGGTATTGCAAAATGAAATAAAGTGAGGTATACATGCGGAATAGCACAATATGTTTTTCAATTTACAGTTTGTACGATTTCCTTGTTCAAATACGCAGGACAGCTGATATGAATGAGTGGTTTGATAAAATAAAGTTTGTACAATACATACCTACGTTATACACTCATTCACCTTAAATCTCTACCCAAATCCTCACGTACTATGTATATTATGGACATAAACCTGGGTTAATCAGGAGTACATTAACTTGGAGCTAATCATTGGATGTCATAATTTGAGTTTAAATTCTACAAAAGTAAATTAAGAATGCGGGGGTCAGAGCAAATAGAGAGTCCAAAAAATAATGCTATAAACTGCGTAATGAAACTCACCATGCAATCGTCAGCATTGATGTACACCTCGTAGGTGAAAACTTGTTGGTTCAATGCGAAATTTGATCTCTACACATTCAAAAGTTCAAGGCTACCTGTCATTTCCTCACCGCAAATTTTAAGGAGCGAATAATTGAGTTAGAAGCAGCTAATATCTGTGTCACTAATCTACTTGCTAATTTTTCTTTGCAAAATCATTATTCCAGAATTTTTACACCCAAACCAAGCTATCTATTAGCTAACTAAAGCCGAGAAAACTGTAAAATACTGAGTTAATTGCAAAGTTTTTCAAACGTTTCGTCTTACCACTTTAAATGCAGTGCAAAAACTTTACCTTTGAAAGAGTCGAATAAAAATAATATCAGCAATCCGGAACTGCGTGTACGACCTATTACATGTGTACTCATACATACGTTTCCGACGACAGTTCATGTGTAGATAGTGACGTAAATGACTTAATTGGAAGACCACGACTTGTCTAATCTACCTATACGTGCTCACGAACAATCAGTAACGTTCATTGACAATAATGACTTGATACAAATTGTATTTTTATCCTTGCCTGTATGTACGTGATAGGACAGTAATTCGTACTAAACTAACAAATAAAATAAAATTATAAAACTAAATCAATTTTAACGGTAAGATTCCATATCATATCATATCATGGACGGATTTACACCTAGCACAACAGGACGAGTGAAACATTTTTTAGACTTCAACCTACAAACTAATAATAAAATTTACAATAACGTCAGTCAGACCGTTATGAGTCCCACGATTGGACTATTACGTAATGCAAATTTATAGCAACCATTATTATGAATGCTGATCCCCTGCAAAAAGTTTCTATAATGTTTATGTACAATAGTGCAATCTTTATAGGACTCTCATTAAGTTAAAATCTTATTGGAAATCTAAAGCCATCCCTGCCAAAACAAATTACATTGACTTTACATCGACAAGAATTGGTGACAAGGATCAAAAATGAATGTTCCCCATCACAAAAATAACACTGAGCATAATCCTTCCTCTGACAGATTAAGAGGAATCAAATAATACCATTCCAACAAATTGTTAGATATATGTGTAGTACTCGCAAAGCTCGTCATCTCACTGACAACCACCACCATACCACCAACACCATACGCACGACCGTACATTATCTACAAATCCCATCCACACAATATAGGATCAATGAAAGTAACTTCTATACAGCGAAAAATATGGACGATCATCATGACGATGAAAATTATAATCGTTGCAGTATGTTACACGGAAGAAGCTCCGTTTGCTTCACTCAAAATCTCCTAATAATATATAGGCACCTAATCATTTTAGTCGTCATACATGATCCCCGTGCATAATACACATTCCAAATTTTGACTAGGCATTATATAATTCGGAATTTGTATTAACTACTCCATATCCAGGGAAGAAGCCACAGATCCAGAGCCAGAGCTTTCGAGAACAAAAATGATGTATCTACCACTAAGCCCAGGGGAAAAAAAGTGATAGGATGCAATGGAAAGCATCAAAAGTTTCAAAAGAACAGTTAAAACAAGCCAAGCCATTGCCATTGCCAGTGCCAGAGCCAGATCCCAGTGCCAGTGTCAGAGCATGAGAGTGAGAGTAACATCCTAGCTTATATTGCTTTCAGATGGATACACTCACAATAATATGCTCACTTCCATATACATATAGTAGCTACTATACTAATATTACCAGGCTAGCTTTAAAGCTAAAGGTATAATCAGTATTACCAACCAAGCCAAGACGAAGTTTAGAAGTTTAGGAAGGGCTATAATAAAGAACACAAGTGAGTATCAGTAGACCAAGAGGACGAGGACTGAGGATGTTTGTCTTATTTTTTTCTTCTTTTATACATGTATGCAATGTGGCACTACAATGAAGATATGCTCTGCTATACTAATATGTATAGTGGGATGGTAAATGGTAATATTAGCATTTCTGTTTGGAAAAAAACTAAAATCTCCCATAATATATACCCATGTGTATAGGCATACACAGTATACTTTTTACTTCCCTTTACTTCCCTCACACTAAGTCTAGTACCTACTTTAACTAACTACAAAATGGCATGCAATCCATGCATGAGGATGTAAAAAAAAACAAAATCTATATGCCCATATGTACAAGTGTAACATTCGATTGCAGATTGCGATTGCAGAAGAGGGTAGTGCAGCTGAAAATGTCAGTAGAATATAGTTTCCATGCTGTAGCATATGGGAATCTGACTAGTGAGACTGTGTGAGAGAACCTAATGCAGTACGGGGCAGAACACAGAAAGTTACTTTTTGAACAGAGGTTTAAATTTTTAAAAAAATGGTGGTTTTTGGATGATCCAACTAGAAAATAGTGTCCGGCGTCCCCTAAGCAAATTAAATTTTCTATCAAATGAGGAAATTTTGACTCTTTATTTTAAATTTTTAATGGGAGGTTTGAGCGTGCAAAAACGAGTGTCCACAAACCTGTAGCTTTCTATCTATACTGTAGGCTGTGGGAAGCGAAGGTCAACGACCATCAAAGGCGAATGTACTTACCTATGAGTTTCCACACTGCACACTGCACAGAGCAGAGAGAGCGAGCAGAGCAGTACGTACAAAAGTGTGTATATCTTCACTCGTCTTCGTTCCTACTTGCTATAGGGGACCCCGCTATAGTGCATACAGTGACTACAGTCTTCTTTATAGTGTGTGTCTATAGTTTTTCTTTTTACTACGTCAGTTATACTGACAAGTTCCTTCCTAGCTCGCGCTTTTTCTTGTACGTGCACTCTTCCGTGCTATTCCTTCAGAGAGCACTTCAAAGTATCTCTCAAACACACTCACACACACACAGTCACAAACTTCAGTTCAGTTCCGTATACGTATATATCTACATCAACTCAACTGCGAGTAGGTGTGAGTTTATAGGTATGGCTATATAGCTATAGTTCCTCAGCTCAGTTCAACTTCAATGTTTAGAATAGTTTGGATTTGGCATTACCAAACCGATAACGTAATTATAGCTCTCTTCGTCACTTTAGTTTTAGTTAGTTCCTGTGTTCTTCCGAGAGAAATTTTTAAACTTGATGATCTCCCCTTCCTTCTTTTTCCAAAAGGTTTGTCCCAAACAAGTTCTAAAGTAAACTCTACAGAGAGGACATGACATGAACTCTAAATTGATTTTTGATTAAGTCTGTAATAATTATTATTGTTTGTTAAAAAAAATCCCTCTTAAGATTGTGTAATGTATGTATATGACTAAGCATTCATGTAAATTGTATCTGAAAAATATCAGCCTAGTAACTACTATATAGTCAGTCAGTTTTTTTTTTCGTTTCTCTGGCACGGCACGATGATGATGGACTAAAGTCACAAGTTTAATTCACTAATTCTCCAGTCTGAAATATTAGGTACATATGATGATATGATGATGCACTTTTGGACGTTTTTTATTTTTTGGTTTATGTCTGTTGCTTGAGTCCCAGTCCTTTTTATCTACATGTCCTTCTTTCTATTATGGAAAGTTTAATCCTGTCGGCTACTTGGTTATTTCACTTTTATAATAGAGACAAGAATGTATGTCAGTATATTGAATCTCTAGGTATACCAGGTACTATATATTCTACGCTCTTAGTATCCCGTTCACTTCCACAATAATGCCAAGACAAGACAAGACAAGACACTCTGTTTAGCTTATAGTTCACTACCAATTGACTTTGTCAGCATAAGAAGGAGTTGAAAAAAAAATGTTGTTGAAGCTACTACAGGATGATTAAATTTGTCACATTTGATTTTTTTCCAATTTCAATTTCCTTGCTTAATTTTTCTCTCACAATAATTCCGATTCACGGTGAGGATGAATGATTTAACTCTGTTCTCAGTAGTTCATGAGGTGCAGTTTAATGTTAGATTTGATACAGTAGAGAGTAGGAGCACATAGTTGGAGCACATTCGTTCATCGTGTCTTTTATTTTTTGCTCTTCTTTCTGAGTTGAGTTCATTCGGCTCGGCGTCTCCGTTATTTCCTTACGTTTCAACTATATTTATGTAATTTTTAATTATACTGCACATTGACAACAAAGTTTGAAGTTTTGAGGGAGGCCGTGCGTGGACTCTTCGATTTTCTGTGAAGACTAATGGTTTCTACAACAATCATAGGACAGGATTGGATTTGAATTGAATTGAAAGTTCATACACACTGACTGAGAGTGTGTTGCCAGAATAGCAGAGCTTGAGTCCAACGTAAAGTTGATACAGTTGTCAATGCCAAGATAAGCAGCGAAATGGGATGCTGATGTGTGTTTGTTGGGTTAAGGAGACGTTTTAATAATCCAATCAAAGTCAGCGGATTCTGTGAGCGAGTGCCAATACAGAAGCACACAGTGACGGTGACAGAGGAGGAGGGGGGAAATGATTATGTATCCAAATTCCGCCTCAACTCGTTCGCTCTTGATTAAAAAACTAATTCTTAATTGTCATTCTCAATTCAAATATAGTCACAAACTGAGGTACAGTACAGTGGATGCGGCTAGTTCAGCTGATGAAAACACGGACTAGTAGTAAATGATTAATGTGAACGATTATAAGGTTCAATCCATGCAACTCTTTATCTTTGGTTGGTTTTTTTTTTATTTACTGTATACATAAATGTTCAAGAGGTTCAAATTGATAAATATCTTGCTTGCATTTTTGTAAGATTCACTTTTAATTTTTATTCTTGCTATTTAACTGAGCATGTCCGATAAAGTTCATTTTTAATTATTGCAGTTTATTCACAGTCTATCACTAAACCAATAATACGGAAAAGATTTTGAACGTTTGCGTTTGGTGCACAGTTATTATCCGATTAGGCTTCAATTACAACAATAATATTTAAAGCCGCAAACGTACTTTTGAGTTTTTTTTTACTGTTAGCCCAGTTTTAAGTTACATAAGAATGCAATACATGTCACGAGTTGAAATCGAAATGAAATGGTCACAGAAATTGAAATGATTGGGATGGGATTGCCTCATGAGAGGGATGACTGCATACTAGTCCAATATAACCAATTGTAGAAGTACAGTACACTGCACTGGTCTGGTCGTATAGTCGGTGGCAGCTTGAATGAGCGCTATGAAGTTCAATCGCGATTGTGAACTGATAAATCAAGCTGCATTTGAGAGGACAATGTCACCTGATGACGTCATGAGAACTCACAACATGAATTTTAATAGCAAATTAATTTTTCGATCTTCTACTAGGTACATTGATAGTTACAATTTACAATTATTCTTTAGTTGACCGCTACAAAACACGGCAGAAATAATTATTGTTTTTGTTTAGCTAAAAGAGTGTAAAAACTGTCTGAGAATCCCAGGCTTTACTAGTGCATGGATAACAATGGTTATTGAGCAGACTGCTCAATTGCACAGAGAGAATGTGAATGCAAAATGCACTGCACATGCAATGATGATGATGATGACAATGGCAAGTATTGTTGGCCTGTCTAACAATAAGTTTAGTAGCGTATCGTCAGTGAGTCGTAGTCTTATAGGTATTTATTTTTGCAGTGAAAAGGCAATGTGGGATAAACGTCGATGGGCTGCACTCCGCCGGTTCGTACACGTAGATGTCTATCTACCCAAAACTCCACGTTACGTTCAGCTATACTCAAGACTCTGTCACACATGGGAACGAAACAACCTTCCACTGGCAAAGTTGATTCGCAACTGAAGCTAAAACTTCCTCCTCTAAACCTAACTTAGCAAACTCCAAACTCCGCTCAAGCATTATTGGTATAGTTCACTGGATTCAATTTCCCGTTGAAAACTCGGGGTTGCCCACTTTCATTTACCCAACTGTCTCACCGGACTCTCCTTTGCTGTAGAGTATGCATACTATACTCAACTATACTGTCATAAATCTTCCCCCTCAATCACTACTCACTTTGCGGTCCCTATTATCTATTATTTTTATTATTATTTTTATTATAATACTCCTACGGACCTATTACTGGGACGACTTACTATTATGGGAGATGCAAAATATTCTATCATCCATCACTGATTATAATAAATTGCAATATAATGCAGGCTATATCACTTTGTATCACTATCACCCATCGTACTAGGTATACACCAAAAGTTATTGCCATTGTTATTTGCAGGATGAACCCGTAAATAATAGAAATAATATCCGTATAAATGCTATGCATTTGAGATGTTGAATTGTGCAATACATTTTTGTACATTTACGATCCTCCTTCGTGTAACGTCAATTATGCATACTACAAGTTTGTGCTTTCATATGATCTCTACTTTTCCAACTTTTAAATCAACACAAAACTGACGTAATCCCACACACACACACACAAGCTGACTAGGAGCTCTGAGCTTGCTTTAGTTATAGTATTTATAGCCATCAAAATTTGCGTAGAATTTATATTGAAAATTGAGTAGGCTATAACATTACGTACAGTGCATCTATGTAGTAAGATTTTAGTATTATTATAAATAACGGCTACCATTGAACAGGTTAAGCCTTAGTTTGTAAAACTGAGTTCTATACTAAAAGAAAGGGCAAAAGAACATTTTTATTTAATTCAGATCGATCAGGTTTTTCGTCTATTTTCAATCTTGGCTTTCACGAAATCTTAAACGGTTACCATTAATCATTTAGAAAACTAAGTTGGACGGAAGACGCGGCGGCATTCATACATATTTAAAGAGAACCACATAACTTAAGTACGACCTAGTGTTTTTTTGTGTGCAGTAGGTGTGGAGAATGGAATGAGATATTGCTACAACATGGTCGCTGTATGTAGCACAATCAGGACGCACATAATTAATAGGGTACGATTCATAATATGCCAAAAAACACTAACAGTATTTTAGTAACCTCTGTAAGGAATTGGCTCTTGTATTGATTTCCCAT
Organism: Dicyrtoma fusca; assembly: GCA_034695205.1. Taxonomy (NCBI): domain Eukaryota; kingdom Metazoa; phylum Arthropoda; class Collembola; order Symphypleona; family Dicyrtomidae; genus Dicyrtoma; species Dicyrtoma fusca. The sequence goes on along the minus strand of JAQFZC010001011.1, from coordinate 4,313 downwards.
TATGTATTTCTCCTAAAAGCATCTTCTAAGTATTATTACACACAGAAATCGTATCGCATGGTCCAGAAATGATGCTCGCTAGACTGAAAAAGTAACAATAATTATTCTGTTCCAACTCAAGATTTTTTTTAAATGTCGGCAAAAGAGAAAAAAAATGACCCGTTAGTACGTCTGGGAATACAGTATACAGTATTGAAGTTGAAGGTATTGCTAGAATGACAAATCTTTAAAAAAAAAACAACGGCAGGCTACCTAAAGCCACGAGTAGCAATCATTTTCGGGCGGTCATAGTTTCACGGGAATTATTTTTAATTGGAGTACGTAGACTGCCTATTACATTTAAAATGACCCTTCGAATCCGTTATAATCATCATTATCATCATCTACTATAACGAAAACCATTCTACATAAATTCAATTTCATAAAGTAACTTACTAACCATATAAAGGGATAGCGCACTGGATTGTATAAGTGTAACAACAAGTAAATAAGTAATAAAGTAAATAATAAGCTCTCCCCAATCCTATTCGGAATCCCTCTTTAAAATTAAAACTGGAAAAAACACACAGTTCAACGTGGTTGAAAAATATACAAAATTTAAACACTTAGACTCTATATTATAAAGTTGAACTGTGTATTACCAGTGGCAAGATTTTTCAGCTTTCCGTAAATGAAACGTAAATAAATTGCGTAAAGTATTAATTATTACGATCATCATTCAAATTGGGTGACACTGAGGAATGACGTCCGTCATGACACGTATGTCTTTAAGACTCATTAAATAAATTAAACCAGTGCACACCAACCGTTACCGTAATAGTTTCGAATCAAAAACTAAGAGAGTCGCCAATAGTATTCTAGAGCTCACGAAATTGTCTCGATGGAAGAAAAATACAGACTTATTTTAAGGCCGGAGACTGTAGACAATATCGATTTATCTGTACATAGGTTAATGATAATGATTTAAGGAAAAGATTCTAAGCGGCTCACATTTGGAAGCAAAATACGTACCTATTGAACCCAATACATTTGCAGATGTACATATTCTAGTTATACAATAACCAAGGAGCTCGAGTAATTCCATATTTATCTGCAGCTCGCAGTACGAATGAGAGTGCAAGTCCATTACAGTATGTACAAGGGATGCTGTACCGCAGTTCATATAGGTATATTTTATATCTGTATTATCATTTACATTGTTTACATTTTACACTTAAGCACTCAACTCACGACCCTGTCACGACTGAATTCCTGATCCTCACATGTCTTAAACCCAAAAGCTACCACCTAAGTCCCACACATTAGAGTGTTAGAAATTTGCACTGCATAGACACCTACTCAAGTAAGAAATAAGACAGTAAAGACAGGTAGCAAGTTGCTTCTAGTCTACCAAAGTTGCCGATCAAAATCTCGCATTGTTGCACCTACAATGATATATGCATGTTGTGAATTGGCTAGTGAGTTTTGCAAGAGCAGCCCAAAGGCCACCAACCACGCAAAAGTGTATTTTCTACGTTTCTCGTTCTACCGTGCAAATGTATGTATTATTACAACAAAATCTTTAAGTACCGGCTTCTCAATAGAGAGAGAATTCGTTAAAGTTAGGCCGGTATATCGGTTTACTTCTCCCTACAAAGGTAATTTTTTGCTAGTAAAGACCCAAATAGTGCCCGCGGGCACTATTTCAAACTTCAAGGTAAGAGACCCCGGTTACAATTAGAGACCCGGGCACAAATAGGGACCCGTCCCGGACATTATTAGAGGGCACTAAAATTCGCGCTAAGACCCCGGGCACAATTAGAGACCCGGGCACTATTAGAGACCCGGGCACAATTTGGGTCTTTACGGTATTTTAGTTAATCGAGTTCCCCCGTATTAGGTCGTAAGTCGGTATTCGGAGTTTACACTGTACAGCATTGTAAAGTCCCTACTGAAAAAAGCTGTGCTTCGCATATCATAATTATACACTCTGGTATTAGCAATATATGGTACTCTAAAGCTTCAAATAGAACCCCCAGGGTTATAAATGAAAATAGGTCCTCAGACCCGGGTTCTATTAGGGGTTGGGTTTGCATGGGGTTATAGAAAAACTCATCTCGAGACCCCGGGTTCTATTAGGGAACCGGGTTCTATTAGGGACCCGGGCTCTATTTGAAGTTTTACGGTACTTCATATTCCAAAATTTAAAAAAACAGAATATGATGCTTTGTTTTAAAAAAACCATCCAAAAGTGTTAAAATCAAAAAATAATCAACAAAAATCCATAATTCTTGAAAATTATCAACGCGTCCTTTTGTTTACACCATGATCACCTCTTCAAGAGAGTGACGATCTGCTAATTTTGCTCCTAATACCAGACTCAAGGTTGAACACTGAATTTACTTGAATACAAAGACCGACCTTACAGCTCGTAACCTACACCATGCTTTATTCCTGAAGATATGATCGCTTGAGTATTAGTTTTGATAAAATAAGCTTGCCTCGACTGATAGACAACTAAAACGACTAATGATAATGTTACATTAACATTACGACGTAATCACAACAATAGAGTCATAATGAATGTTAACAGCATAAAAACTGCATAAATACACATCCAAACAAGAACTACCACAATGACTATACATACAGAATTCATACAAAAGTTAAAAATGCAGAATGTCCTTGACATAGTAATGGAAGCGCAGGCAAGAAACCTTGTCCTATAGGAAGTACAGTCAGAGGTTTATGCTTGCAAAGAGAGAATATAGTGGTAAGTACACTTCCCACCTTTACATTCATTACATAATAATAAATGAAATGCTATATACTATTTACAGCAATTGAATTCTGTAAAATCGTAACTTACTTCCTTGCTTGATGGCTATTATAGTGGCTATGTATATACTCGTAAGAAGAAGCAAACAAATAAATGCCAACATCATGTACAATTTGTACAGAAACGTTGGGTTCTCTGCTACCGTATTCATGCCGTTGGTATTAATGTATTTAGATTATTGGATGTGTTATGGATATGACCTATCAATAGTCTCAGCCCTCAGCACTAAATCGTTTGAAAAAATGTATACTTACGATTAGTCCACAGTCAACATCGGATAAATGAGTAATAAATTAAATATTTATGATGTGAGGCAAGTGAGGGACAAGAATTGATTTCTGCTTACTACACAATATTATATACATACTGAGAGATGCATTTCGAGACGATACTAGTCTTTATGTAGGGCTCCAGGGCAACCTGATTCGTACGACTTTAAAACGTATAGGTAATCCCATTCAAGGTTTAGGAACATTTTTATAGATTTGATTTAGGTAAATATAGACGAGGTATAGCTGCAACTTTGTCTTGTCTCAAATCAGTTACGCACTTCACCAAAGCTATATTTGTAATTTCTAATTTTAATTAATAATAATAAATAATAATACCTAAAAGCTATATATCCTTTTATGCATTTAGTATCAAAGTTAAAAATAGACGTATTTTAGCTCAGGTTGAAAAGGTTATTTAGAGTGTTATGCACTGTAGCTTTTGTCTAAAAATGCCCTCTAATACATCCTTCAATTATAGTTAGCATAGTGAGTTAGTATTTCGATTATGCTACAGAAGTTCCGAGTGATCATGAAAGTAGGAACAGGTACACAACTTATGTTATACATGGTATGTACCTTACATGAATAGGTATACCTTGGCTTCTACATTTTACTCGCTCTGGTGTCACTATGCCCCTTTAACGGTTTCTAAGGAGGCACCCTAGGGTGAATTTTACGCTATCTGACGTAGGCAGGTTCTTACATACCTTAATTAATTAAATGCCATAATACTTAAGAAATATTGAAACCACAGCGCTTCATGCTATTTATAATTATACGAACGGGCACTTGTGCACTCTTCGCTTCAACCAACTCCGTTGACTCTGTTCGCAACCCCAGTAAACAGAAAGTGCACACGGAAACAGTAATTCGGTTAGTAATGGAATCAAAATGCCACAAAATAATATAATTAACGTGAGAGGTACAAACAAAATCCAATAAAAACATAATTAAGTCATTGAAAACATCTTTATTTCATAACAATAAAATTTCCAATAATGCCACCATTTTAATAATAATACAATTATATATCACGTGGTAGCAAAATATTTACACAAATACGATTTATTAATTTTACAGTCCATGGAACTGTATATACTCCTTTTCTGCAAGCAATGTAATCAAGATCTTTTAAAATTACATTTAAAAAAAACTACGGAACTGTAACAGTGTACGATGGTAAAGAATGCAAGTAAGGGATACAACATCAACCCAATTGCGTT
>JAQFZC010001010.1:0-35842 GCA_034695205.1 Dicyrtoma fusca | reverse complement strand
ATGCTTTCCGCACTGCACCTAGCGAGGTTTTTTACGAAGGCGACCTCCGTAAATGTGTAGTGCGTGACGGGTATAAGTATGCTTCTATGTAATGACACATGCACGACAATTTTTAATCAACACCTCTGCATTGTGCCACTATTTTGTTCTTGTAGCATTTCTTTATTCATTTCCATTTTCATCACATGACACGACATGACATGACATGACAGGATCGACGTCCTAATAGTACATTTTCATAATTACTTACTATCATTGTATGTAATTATGTTTTACAAGTACTTACATGTAATATTTATGCGATACAAATGACTTTTTGTGTGGGACATGTGAGTCCACTTTCATAAATCTAAATATCCATATGATATGTACATACTACAGATTAACTTGGATCTCTCTGCTCTCTAGTCTCTAGTCATTATACAGATATTACACTACCTTTGCTCGTTCAATCTAAAAGTCGTAAGATATTATACAGAATTAGATCCTTAATTAACTATTATATTTATGCGTACTTTCAGTACGTACATAAATAAGTAAAATATAGCTGCATTGAAAATAAACTACAAAGACGCATTTAATTACATTCAGTAAATCTGTTCAAATGTCGAAAGTTTACAATTCTTTGAATTCATACAATGAATACTTTGTTCATAAGAGTTGTTTACTAAAAGGTACTTTCTAAGGTTTTGTTTTTGTGCTTGATTTAGTCAAATGTGTAGTTCTGTCGTTACCACTATTAGCTTGAATTTGTTGAATACTTTTTCTAGTTAAACTAAACTTTTCTATTACGCTTCAGCACATGTTATTACAGGGTTAATAAAATTACATTGTTTATTCTATTTTTTAATAATCGATTTCATTTTTTGAATTATTACTTTGCAATTCGGTGAGAAAGTTGAAAAAAAAAGAAAAGAGCTTTTCCGTACATTAGAGTTTTATGTGAAGATTACGTCAATATTCCTTATTTGATCTGACTCACATTCAAAAAATGTATTACTAAATAGACGAACTATAGAAAGAGATTACTTGCCTCCAGTCTTTAACTAAAACGGTTATATTGAAATTAAAAATTACTGAACCTCCTACACTACAACTTTACTAAAAAAAACATTTAAAAAATTAAATTCTGGTAATAAACAAAAGTTGTACCGATGTATTTTTACCTACTTAAATTGTCACTTGTCTAAATTACGGGTTATGTCGTGTGATTTGCAATATAATGTTAGTACTACCGTAAAGCTTCAAATAGAACCCCCCGGGTTATAAATGAAAGTAGGTCCTCAGACCCGGGTTGTATGAGGGACCCGGGTTCTATTAGGGGTTGGATTTGCATGGGGTTATAGAAAAACTCACCTCCAGACCCCGGGTTCTATTAGGGACCCGGGTTCTAATAGGGACCCGGGCTCTATTTGAAGTTTTACGGTACATTAGAATTATTTTTATCATTGTCATTATATTGACCGAATATATTCATAGATAATTATAAACTCCTGTCCATACATATTTTTATTATTACTACCAAGTATCAGTCCTTTGTGAATTGCGAGTTGCAAAAATAATTTATTCCGTTTACACCAAATAAATGAATACCTCGGAATTGAAAATTGGAATCTTATCGTACGAAAACGAACCAGTCACATTTTTAAATAGATGCCTACTCAAAAGAACTAACCAGCATGTCAGTACTTTAAATAATTACTGTTTTGCCTATAAAAATTAAAAACATAGAGTAGCTGCACCAACACCTACCGAATGATACTATCATCGACGCAGCTATTATGGTATATTGGAAAACAGGCTGAAATTCAAGACAGTTAATTTATACTAAGTGTTTACGGCTTTAAAAAAATTTGCCAACAATGACCTACAGAAAAAGCTAAAAGCTACACAAGTATGACAAGCGAAAGTAAAACAAAACCAAAACATTAAAAGCTTTGAAAAAACATACCTAATCATGATATGTAGGTAATAAGATTATGTACATTGATATTTTGTAATTCTAAAAGTAATCTAGCCACACATAGCTATACCATATTATTACAGTTTTCAAAATTGTGCTTACTTTTCAGTATAAACTCGTTATTATTTATTTTAAATACTCTTTCTGAACTAGCGGCGAATCAATTCGATTGATCCTGATTGAAATGTTTATATTTTTGTTTTTGTTTAAGACGGTAAGTAAAGGTACACGAAACGTCAGGTAACTATAATATTTGAAGGTACAGCACGAGACACGCACATATTGAACAAAATCCCAACTAAATCTTAACTTAGTTAATTACACAATTACTGTATCAGTTATGTAATTATTAGATACGTATAATATTTTGTTGTTGCATTTTGACAAACATTCTTATGCGCAATTAGAATGAAAATACTTATGTATGTACATGTGGAACTAGGCACGTGATTCTTTAGAAAATTATTAAAATGAAATAATATACCTAATTATGTACTGTACATACAAGTTTGATAGAGCTGCCTGTCAAATACAGTCAAAGTATCCACAATAAATTTTTACACTTACATTAAAAACTGACTAAGGAACATTTCAAACTGTTTCTTACGTTTTTTAAGTATGTACACTGTTACAGATACTTATAGTTATACATATGTATGTGTACTTCAGCACTAAGTAATAAAATTAGTTTATTTTTATCTATTTCAAGCTACATAATAATAACACTGCCATGTGCAACAGTGCTTACAAGCTTCCTTCAAATCCATTTCCTTTTATTTTTGAGCGAAAAAACAAACAATAATGAACGGATGGCACCACAAACTTTATTTACATTTTAATTAATGTTTTATCCTATAATCTTACTAGTTCTTACAATATTTTTGCTTAAAGATGACTAATTACTTACGTCTGTATAATTATATCAAACGTAACTACTTAAAAAAATGTACTTAAGTTGCAATTAATTATAATTGCAATTGGTTTTATATATGTACATAAATTAATTAGTTAACTATGTATGTACAGTTTTAAATAAAAAATTCCACACAATATTTTGCATTTTTTGTTGAGCTTCAAAGCAGAGCCTTTTCATCTGGAAATGATTAAATTAAACTGTGTGGTTACAATAATTAATTAGTTATTATTTAAATTTTCATGGTTAAGTGAAATGATTATTAAATGGACTCCGCTGGGATTCCAGAAAGTCTTGAAGCATAGTATTGAACAACTTGGTAAATGTGTAAGTACTGTTCTTTGGTTTGAACGGCTCCCGCACGATCTTGCCGAATTTTCATAACAGTTCTCGGGATATTGACTTTGTGCTGAGTGTCGAATTCTCTCATGGCAACGTCACAGGCGACTAATGTCCCACTACGACCTGTCCCGGGGCTGAAAATTTAAACATGATTGCAATTAAAAGTATATAGTTACTGATTCAAACCACAGAATATCTGTGGTGTGCAAGAATTTGTAAGCTCTCGGTCAACTGTGAGGTCTTACCTGCAGTGTACTAGGACGGGCGTGGGCTCTTTTGAAAATTTCCTGGATTTTGTGAGAAAATCTACAGTTACATTGGGTTGGACTGGAACTCCTTTCTCGGGCCACGAGTGGTACCATAAATGAATCACATCTCGCCTTAGATTTCGTTCCATGTCCTGTATAAATAAAGTAAGAATGACAGAAAAGATAATTAAAAGTTGCACCCACTATCAACCCACTCCTTCTGTATTCCACGAAGCTCATATATGTAGTTTCCACTTGAACAGATATAAGAAACTGATCGGAACACAAGACTTGATTTTAATTGGGTTGCGTAAGAATCCCATATCGTCATCGTAAACATTACCTTAATGACCAGATAAGACGTGATGCAATTCTCGGTAATATCACGCTTTTCGAGGGTGATTTGAAAGTCTCCATGAAGTTGACTACTGTCGACAGTCTCAGATCTTGGATAGTACTCCGCACACTTGGGCTACACAGAAGCACAAAGTGTCACAAGAATATATTAGTTTTAGTCACTTCCTCGCCAATTTATTAGATCTATCTTTTCTACAACTCTACACTCAACTCCACTGACCTAGGGACTATTTTGAATTGGAAATGCAACTGTGCAACTGTACGAAGAGAAAGGGACTTATGCCAAACAAAATAAAATTTAATAAATGGCATTTTTTAGCGAGAAAAGGGGTTGCCACATTCAATTAATTAATCATTAAAAACATTTTTTTAAATTTGATTTCAAAGTTTTAACATCAAATGTTCTAAGACACTAAAATTGCGTTCAGATGAACGTAAAAAGCAACCGCAGCATTGATTACCCTTAAAATGGCCTCATGTCTACATAAAAGACCAAACTTCCTTTTACCTACATATATTATACTGGGCGATATAAAAGCTACCGATTCTATGGAATGCCAGACGCTGATGACCTGTCACACAATTTTAGTTTTCGATTTCTCTTTTTCAGCGCGCAACGTTCTCATTTCCGCCCATTTATTGGATTCACGCAATATCGATATCACATAATTTCTTAAAGGACTTGTAATTTTAAATGCTAACTTTAGCGACGGCTACACAATAATACGTATTCTCTTTTGCAGATATTTTTGTACTAAGAAAGATATCACTTACAATGCCAGCCTCAGAGAAATCTGTGAGCATCATAATAACTCGGATTTGTTGCTCCCAAACCATTCTCCAAAAGTCTACTATAGTTTCCTCTAATGGACCTTGGGTGATTATGTAACCTTTGGACGTTCCCATTGGACCCTTAAAATAAACAATCCCAAATTAAATTCATATTCGATTTCTTCTATTAATTCATCGAAAATCACATATATAGATCCACTTAAATATTTTTACTTACCCGAACAAAATTGGCATTAATATAATCCGAATTTGGAGTATCCTCTTGGAAAGTTACAAAGACTCGCGTGTCCGGCATTGGAATTACATTGGCATATCGATTTTTAGTTTCCGCACCAGCAGGTATATCATCCATTGTTGGATTCACACTGGGTAAAGCTCGGAATTCCTCTTCTATTTTTACGACCTCACTGATGATAGCAGTGAGAGCAGCTGCATTACATGGCCTGGATGGAGCATTCTATGGATGGAGAATGGTAAAAACAAATTGTAAACTCATGTAATGTGAAGCAAAGACATTTGCAATAAAAAAAATTGTAATTTTAGATTTGGTCAAAGTCTTACAGGATCATCAAATGCTGCATTAGTGTAAGACCGCGTTGACGTGCGCTTCCTTTGTTTTCGACGGAAACTGTTGTAGACGGAAATATTGTCCAAACTGTAGTCATCCAATGAGACGGGAGTGCAACGTTTGGCAAATTTTGACTGCTTTTGACGATGACGCATGACAAGCTAACAAAAATAAATATTACAAATGAGATTCAGAATCTACATTCACATTTTTTGTCGCTTATGATTAGTGAGATTCCCTCCACACTACTTTTTTGTTATTTTAATGCCCATAAATTGGTCCAATTTAAACGTCATTTAAATTCAAGCAAAACCACATAATGTAATCTTTAACAATTTTGTTTTACAAAATACTGACATACGGACACCTTGAAGGACAACCACAACTTTTTATGTACTGTGTACACTGTACACACTTTGTAAAACTACCAACTACCATTTCGACTGACACTGACATGTATTCTCTAAAAAAATTAAATTAATGCAATGCATCAACGAGTTTGACGCTTAAAAGTAAAAAAATTGATAAAATCATATTCTTTAATTAGAACAGCATACATAAAGCTAAATCGTAAACGTGGAATCGGCTAATAATTCAAAAAATAGAAATCACAATGCCCATGGTTAGACTAATACTGCAAAAAAAACATGACATAAAAGAATAAAATGTAACAAAAATAACAATGAACCACGCCACATCGGGTAAAAAATATTGACCTTGAATATAAAAAATGTAGGTAGTAAGTACAAAATGTATAATCATCAACTCACCAGAAGTACGCCCAGTAGGAAAAGGCATACAGCTGCTATGGCTGCAATCGTAATGGCAGCAATGATGCCGGAATTCTCATTGTCCGCCGCATGACCAGTTATCCCTTGCCCTTGTGTTGGGGTCATCTTTTCAACCCTTTTAATCTGCACAATTCAATTCATTTTGTATGTATTAAACAGCCATAGAAATAATTTCATTGATTAGGGGGACAATAGGAAAATTAAACTGGGTTTTTATCTAATAGTAGGCAATAATTATATTTAAACGTGTGTAGGTATACGCCAATTAGAAACAAATTTTCCGTGTAGGAACTATAATGATTAGTCATGTCAATCATTTCAACCTTCTTGCATCCTACATTAAAAATAATCCGAAATCAATAAATCCATCGTTTGTACAACCAACAACACCAGCTCAGCCCCTCAATAAATTATTTGTTGAATAACTCAATTCGAGTCAATGGAAACTGCCTTTGCAAGGAAAAGATCCAACTTGAATGATTGTATTGATTTAATAATATATATATAATATATATGTATATATGACAATAGAAAGAAAAGGGGGGGGGGGAAACTGAACAAAGAATGCGAATGTGCTTCAAATGTGCAAAGGAAACGCACAGGAAATGAAACATATTGATTTAATAAAATGGAATAAACTCAGAAAATGAACAATAGTATGTTTCAAATCGTTACTGTGCTGTATGTGAGAGGCTCGAGTTGAATCATTTCAACTTTTGACAGCCTCTAATTTTTCACGTAATACATACATGTAGGTAGGTCTGTGTTATTTCCCATTTCATTTCCTTAATGTGCGCTTCCTTCACATGCCAACAAAATAATCAATACAATAATAATTGCATATCATGGCAAATGAATGCCTATGTATGTATTGGAAAAGGTGAATGCAAACGCAAATACCTATCTCAACCCAAGATAAGCAATTCACACAGTAATTCAGGGTCATCGTAGATCAATAAACATAAAATAATCATACACACAATACAGGTAGCAGCTACGTAATTCTACTCAGGCCGCAACAGCATGTTATAATTGTGTTTAAAACATCATACATGTGTGCACACACGACTGACCTTATCAAAAAACATGGTGTTGCTAGTAGCCTTTGAAATATTCCAAAATTCGATGAAAGACTCTGTCAAGTACTGGTTGTACGTTCCGTTCTTGTCCGTCAAATAGAAAAAGACGGGATAGAGTTTGATTGTTTCAGAGAATTCCGTAGGACTTGTACCGTCAAAAGTTTTCTTCTGAATACTATTTTCATCTGAAGAGTGTGGAGGATCTTGATCATGGCGCTTCCGTCTGCTGATCCCGGTAGTGATAGTTGGCTTCGTTAGTGATGGTCCAAGTTCAATGTCAACCGGCGGTGAGGACGGTGACGATGATGGAGTGGTCTCTCCGATGACAATGGGATTATAACTTGAGGACTGTCTTCTCTGGTTAAGAACACTTCTTGCTGTAGAGGAAATCGTTCTGGTCACAGATGCCGTCGTGGTTGCATACTTTATCTTGCCACTCTGCTGTTGGAAACTTTGATTATTGACGTTCGCTTTGGAGTCCCATGTCAAATTATTACATTTGGGCTCATTGAAAACCACAACTTGGTCTTTGGTAACTTCCCTGAAAATAAGAGAAGAAAACAGAATTACATTAATGTTAGCCATAACGATTAATTTTTCAATGCCTCTTCCAAGAACTGTAAACGCGCGTATTATTCTTTATTTCATTACCAATACCCATTCTACATCGTAAAAAATGTAGGTACCCTATGCTATTATAAATTTTTACTGCTTCATTTCAAATGGTGGTCGATTTTCGTCTTTAAAAAAATTAAAATCTTTCAAACGACGCTTCCAAAAGCGCACAGCAGAAATCCGGAAGTTCCAAAAAATTATTTGCTATATACAGCATTACCAACGAAGTACATTAGATATTTTAATTTTTGAACTCCTTGAAAAATATTGATCGCTGATCTGAATTTTGAATCTTTTATTAGAACATACATGAAAATCCGAAGCATCAAAATTGAAAGGGTAATCGAACAAATGTGCCTGCAGTAAGCGTGCAAAACCCCAGCTGTCCTCTTTCATTTTTATTCCATGACTGTGAATTCTACTCGTAGCTGTCTGCATTAAGTGTTGCGTTTTATTTGTATTAAGTAGCTGAAGTACTTTTCAACCCAAAAATTGGGAACTTCAAAATCGTGAAAATGAACTTTTCATTTTTCTCTCTGAAAATCATTGCCACAGTTTTCCACGCATCTAGTAACGTGTAATTACTGCAATATGCACCACCAAATGAAATTTAATAGATCGTAAAATACGTACAATTAAGTGTACATCTATATGTATATACAAACACCAAATGTATATCATGTACCTACATACATACTATAATCGAAGAATTCAGATTCACTTACTGTATACCTACGTACCCCCATTATCCCTCAGCACATATTTCATTATTTTTAACACACTTTTTGTAAATCATCATTTTGTAAAGTAAACATACAAATTGTAATCTGACTTACGTTACGACTGCCTACATATTTGTACTTAAAACAGACCCGATAACTGTTACACTTAAGACAAACGCTCTATAAAAATCCTATCACTGCACTGCACTAGTCAGATTTCTTTCCTTTATAAACTTTTGATTTTATACGTTATCCTAGATACCTACCTAATAAACATAGCGTACCTACAGTAGTATTCTTACCTTGCTTAAGTAGATACTTGTTTTTACTTTTTTTTATTCAACCCATTCGGTTCACACATGAAAAGTTTAATCTGTTTTATGTCTGTGTTTCTGCCTTCACTTTAAACACTTAAAATTCCTCACAATCACCATCAAAAAATAGAACCAAACCACACATGTAAGAAATGTTCTCATACAAACAAAAGTGATGAAGAAAAAAACAGCTACACAGAAGACAACGAGCAACAGAAGTAACAATAATAATAGAGATAAGAGATCTAATCTTCAATCACTGAATTGAGCTGCACTACAATCTGCATGGCTGTATCCTATCTGTCTGAATGAATTGCAAGTCTCAGGATCACAAGAGAGAAAAAGAAAAACAAGAACAGCTCTTTTTATAGACTTTTGACGTCGCGGAATCTTGAAAAATTTTAAACTAGGCTAGATAGTTAATAGTTAGTAGGCTTAATGTTGCTTGTGTGTAAAGTTATATACTAGACACGCGTATATAGTAAAACAATTATTATTGTTATTACTCCATGAGAAGAAGTGCTTGAAATTACACACAGGACCGTATACATACATACCTATAAGAGTATATGGGGCACATATATCTGAACGTCTGCTAATTTTAAACCTATATTTATATAGGTATAAAGGAAGGTAGTTGATTTAATAGCATCATTGCCTTGCATTGTCTATCATTTTAAAGAATCTTCACCTACTTTTATGAAAACCCCATAAAAACAATAGTTTCTATTTCTGTTGTGCTACTCAAGATCACAAATCAAAATTAAATTCAAGATCAAATCAAAGAAAAGATTACATGCAGGCATACCAAGGAAAGTGTCTAAAATATGTAAACACTAAATAAAGATTCCTACATCTATTTTCCAACGTTTTGTATTGCTGCATTGCTATTTACAATTTAAATACAAACGATCATTTCCATCATTTTCTCTCTCAGAATCACATTAAAATATAATCCTCTGAAAAATCTTTAAATGAAATCAAAATCAAAACCAACAAGAAAGCAACAAAAATAAAAACAATACCAGCAATCCGTAAACAAACTAACAAACCAAGGTAGAAAAAACTATTAAATATCAAATCAATGAAATTCTGTTCCCACTCTCATTTTTTATTGGAAACTGTAAAGCGTCTATTTCTAGCTTACTGCCTATGCTATGACCCAACACTTCAAAAAAATTATACATCCATGTGTGTACGCCCATACTTGACTGTATTGTACCACCTCAGTGGGTACTTACAAGATGCTTAATATATATATATATGTTATGTATGCATGTGTAACGTAGGTGTATCTCATCTCCAAAAGAAAATTCTAATGGTCTATATCTGAAATTGTAATTTTATTCTGCCAAATTATGCCGTCTCACACACGAAGCAACCAACAACGGTAAGGACCAGACAAATCCTCTGAGACACTTTCAATGAGACTCATTGAGCACTGACATCAAGAGGCATCAACAATTGGAATAATTAAGCTTTTTACGGCATTGTTTTCCTTTTACTCACTCAACATCAATTCAGTAGATCCAATGATAATCTCCTATCAATGGAAATCATGTCAAGTTGTCACATTACAATAACGAAATCGAGTCTACCACTGATTGACGTTTAAATTAATGTCAAGAGCCAAACCTAAGCTCAAGACAACAAAAAAAAGGTAGAGACAGAAAAAACATGGGTACTTGTAGAAAGTAATAGTGATTCACTAGGATGTAGTAGGTAGCAAGTATAATTAAAAAGAGATGAAAATAAAAGGGAACTCACTGTTTGGCAGCGTAGACTTTGACAACCATTTCTTTGAAGAGTGGGACACTCGTACAAAAGACAAGAGCGGGCATATCTAATAGAACTTGAATGAAGACCGGGACAGTTGGGAAATCCGGATGAATGTCGTTTCCTTCACTTTGTTTTTTCTCAAACGTACGATTCCGACGAGGATAATTTGGATGAGACAGAACGACTCCATCACTTTCATTTCCATTGGAACCATCATTGTTACTGTTGCTATGACTATGGTTGTGATTGTCATGGTGATGAACTGTGGAGTCATGAAGGTGACCATCATCAATCTCATTGTCTGCCTCGGAATGATCGGGCGAGTTGGACTCGGGCATCGGAGTTGTTCTCCCAATGTCTCCCAGTGAAAGAGGCGGGAATTCTGTGTCTACTTCGGGAGTTGAGAAGCTCAACTCTTGATCGTGCTCGGCTTGGTCCTGACCGGGAGGGATTCTGCTGCTATCATTAGTATTCAATTTTGAAGCACCGTCTACAGATTTGTGACCCAAACTGTCCCAAAAAGAGGTGGTTGTGGGTCGTAGCTCTTGTTGCTTCTGAGCGTTGTCGGTGGGATACTGAGAGTCATTACTGTGTGGATGTCCCTGTCCATGTCCATATGGGGCTTCGTGATCTACTTCATGTCCATGTTCAGAGTCAGCATCGTGTTCATGGTCAAAGTGACTGTGATCGTCATCATGGGAGTGTTGACCGTGGCCATGAGGCGGCTGCACTCCAAATGAATATTCTGTCGAGGACGCGTAGGAATAGGAGCTGGTGGTGTAGAATGGATCTTCGTGTTTCGTGTAGAAGACGCTCGTCATCATTTTGCTTGAGACTGTCGGCGTGATTTCCACGGCGGGATTCAAAATGTCAGACTCGGAAATTTTAGGACTCAATACCGACACCTTTTCTTCCGGGGCCGTTGAGTGGGTGGGTTCAAGTTCAGATGATGCGTTCTGAATTTGATGGCGGCCTTGGCCTTGTTGTTGTTGTTCAAGGAGCTTGTCATTATTATTATTACTGCTGTCGGTGCCGATAGTTGTAGTTGTTATTGTTGTTGGGACTGCAGGAATGACTCCTGCGTCCGCAGGCAATGGGGACAGCACATCGCTTGATTCTGATTTATTTCCAGGGGTTTCAACGACTACTGCAGGTCCGCTTGCCACTGCCAATACATTTTTATTGATTTCATTATTAACCTCAACGAAGGACGGAGACGTTTCGTTCGTCTTCATCCAAGTGGAGGACTGAGTTGGGACTGGCGGCAAGGCTGGCGTGGCTTGAATGGCATTTCCCTCATTAACTTGCTCTTGTCTCTGTAGCTGTTGTTCATTGATTGCATTACTTGAGTTGAACTGCTCCACCACGATCGGGATGGTGTTGGGCAGGCTATTCCCATCCCTCACGCCGGACTCCCTTTGTTGCTGAACAATATTGTTGCGATTGTAATTCCGATTCTGACTTTGATCAGTCACACTGCCAGTGTAATTGCTAGGATGGCTAAAGGCTAATTTATTTTCAATTGGATTCTGATGAGCTCTCGTGGGCTCCACGAGTGCATCCCCACCACCTCCAGCTGTGATAGTGTGCGTAACCGTGACGGTTACCGAGCTGCCCAGGATCTGTCCCTGACCCTGAACTTGATCTGCAGGTCGATCTCTCGGCTGATCATTATTATTATTTTCATCCGCAGCATTTCTCAAGAATGGTTTCTTCATTTGCTGCTCTCCCTCCAGCCGATCTTCATCGTCAAAGAATTCTCGATAGGAGGGTGGCAATGAGGATGTGAACTCCTCTTCTGAGCCATCAATGTCAATGTTGTAAGGATTCTGTGTCGTCTCGTCATCTTCCAACGGAGCCTGCGGGGGAGGATACGTCGTCGTGGCATCATTCTCGTCGTGGTCGTGGCCATAGGTCACATGGCTCACGCCGAAATCCTCACTGTAAACTCGTCGTGAGCTGAGGGTGGGTTTGATGTCAGAGTATCTAAACTTGTAAATCCCGTCTTGAACTGACACGGACGGATTGTACTCGAAAGACAGGGATGAGACGGGGACATGAGAAACGGGTTGAGCCAGTAGAGATCGAACTGACGTCGCTATTTCATCAGAGGCTGCTGCTGCCATGGGCGAGGGCGGCGAAGCTGACTCTGCCGGGGGCGTCGGTACCGGGACCGAAACGGAAGTTGGACTTACAAGCTTCACTTTAATTCTTCGGTTGCCAAAAAGCATGGGCCTTCCAGTAGTGCCCTGGAATGCCGGACGCCCGCGATATTTCACATGGAGGGGTGGCAAAGTACTCGTGGCCTCGTCACCGTCATCTACTGACCCAAAAGTATTATCCTCTTCACCTGCTGGTGTTATAATTGTAGTTGTTGGCGGCGGCGTTGTTTCAGACGAGTCATCGCCCCCTCCGCGACCATCACTCAGTGTTATAGGTCGTGGACGTTTACGAATGTAAAGTTTATTTAAAAGATTCAAACTGTTGCTACTACTACCATTACTTCGACCTGCTGCCAAGTTTTGTCGTATTTGCTGACTAGAAGTAGTGGGGAGTGTAGGACTGGGGATGGACGATAGCACTGTTGTGACGGCCTCATTTGGTTCAGCTTCACTACGCCGGTTCAAGGAATTACTACTAATGCTGCTAATATTATTAGAGCCAGTACTACTTTTGTTGTTCCTAACTGCACTGAGATAGGTTAATAGAGAAGGTGTGGTAAAAGTGGCGGCTGTGGATAAGGTTGATAATGATGACACAGTTGAATTCTTCCTTCGCTTCATGACGCGATTGTACTGAGTGGGATTGTAGGATATCACAGATGAGGTGGTGGGACGGGGACGAAGGAACGGGAACGACGTCACATTATTAGAATTAGAATTGATGTTCAAATTCGCATTCAGTGTCTGATTTAGATTTCTATTAGTACTGCTGGAGGCCAGGGAATTGACACTATTTGCATTGTTCGGCAAACTATTAATTCCTCTGATTCGATTACCAAAATTTCGAGCTGCCTTGAGGGTTGTGGTGGGAATGAGAGTCTCATCATCCGTCACACTTTCCAATTCTTCTGTGTCATCGTACTGGTACGGATAATTTGAGCTCTCTGTTGTCTCAGTCCCTGTCTCCTGTCTAATTGTGGTGGGGATTGCCGCCGAAGCCGACGCGGACGGTGACTCTGTTTCATCTTCTTGGGCCACTTGGGCATTTGCAGACGCCAGTGTGAAGAGTACTAATAGGCCCATGGATGCCAAGCCCATCCCTGTCAAAGACAAATAATAATACGAACGAGAGAAATTAGAATCACAATCTTACAATTTACACACGCCGCACACACATCATCAATAATAACACTCTAAACTTGAGCACTTCAATGGGAACTACCGTCAACATTTGACACTTACTCCTTTCATTCCTCACAGTCACAGTCTACCTATGATTCTTGAGATCGCCCTCGCAAACATTCATGAAAAGCTCAAACCATGTTAAATGCTCTTAAAATACAAGACGTGTCAACTTTGTACGAACTACGTATACCTTTTATGCCGCATGTAAAAGTACGTTGGTACTACTGCATAGTATTTTTATGGATTGATAAAAACTGTCCCTATGCATGTAAATTCGTCAGCAATGATGCACTAATGCCTAATACCTAGGTAATTATACACTCAAGAGTATAATTTAGCTTTATCCCTACGATGCCGTCCTATTTTACAGATCTCCAAAGCATCCAAATTTTAACGACCAGTCTCAAATATTTGCAAAAGTAATTATAACTTTAAGTGACAAGTTTTTTTTAGCGTCCGTTCATTCATAAGGTAGTAAGCCACTCTACAGAACTGCTGTTTACTGCCTTTCTATACTACGCTCCTTCCCAAACAATTAATTTACGCATTGCAATTTTCACCTCACGGCACATTAACCTACACAGCTGACGTTGACGTTACGAAGGAAATTCGTTTGTCTGTGTATGCTGTGTTCACATTTCAAATGTCATGTCACATTCTTTCTATGCAGGCTCCATACACTACACAAGTATATGTATGTGTAATGTTTAATATTGAATTTAATTATTTGACGTCCGTCATCCGTATACTCGTACCATAATGTATAAATACATAGTATTTCCTCTAAATAGCACATAAATTCATGATTTCCGTCCCTCTATAATAGTTACCCTGTCAAAGTACAAACTCAAATCGAATCATAAGGACAATTGAATATTTAATTGCATATCCAACTCGCTTTTTTTATGAAAATAAAATCACGCGCAAATTGGCAGTCTGCTTTTTAGTGTTCGTTTAGTGTGAACAGCAGACATAACACAACTGTCCAAATATTTGTAGTATTCTCTGTCATTGACTTCGCTTTTAGACTTACAATTAGACAGCTAGGTATCTTTAAATCTCTATCTCTGAATTAAAATCCAACCAATTTAGTTTCTCCTCGTTATTCTTAGTGAAGAGCTTAAAAATCTAAAGCGCATATAATCATATACATTTAACAACACCATACGTACATGTATTTACTCGTAGACAAACTGCAGATGACCATTCTTTTTAATTTCCTTTAGCTCGAAAAAGTTTTCATAAGATTTTCTTTTTAAAAATAATTACTGGGATTAGTATTGCTAATACATAAGGAATAATTATTTAACAGAAATCTTTTCACGTAAAGCAATTATACAAGGTAAACAAAAAGAACAGCAATAACTGTTAATTACTAACAACTTCCGACAAGAAAACAGGAATCTCAACTATGTACTATCAGAGTATACGCAATTACATACGCATTAGACATTTGTATAAAACAAATAGGTAAGCAGTGCAGTGCAGTGCTGACAGAAGAAAAGACTACATGCATTAATTCCTTGGTTTAATCTTTACATAATGAATTCTTTTGATTGGGGATTTTTCATGTTTTTGCGCTCACATACAGACTTAGAGAAGCAATTAATTTTTTACACGACAGGGACTACGACTGTATTTATATCAGCGTGTCCGCATGCGGTGAAGTATGGAGAGGTTTCCAACTTGAATTCAACCGTAAGTGCGTATACATACGTCCATAATAATTATAATTGTAGGAGCATTGAATAGTGCATTGCAGCGTGAAGTGTAAACGGCTCACCACATTTATTTTCCTACATGTTCACGTCCACACGTAGCTAATGTAATGACGTAATATAAATATAGCAGGCAGTATTGTTCTCGTGTAACAATTAGAATCATAAGTCACGTCGAAAGCAATTAATAACAGTACTACAGTTTAAACTGTTCCTTCATACACCATAATCATTTTGAGCCAAAATCCCTCGGTTTCCTCGTACCAATGCCTTGGAGAACGAGTTAACAAATGTGGAGACTGTCAGCAGCAGAGCTCGTAGAACAGCAATAATTGTAGCGGTTATTTTCATTTCATCTTTAACTGCGATCCACATTCACCGGTTTCCTTACATAACATACCTACCTATACCTTACCCATATTATAAATGGTTCATTTAGCCCGGAAGCAACTCCTCAACTCAGTCAGCTTAGAGCACTTCAGACCAGAACACTTATCCTTCCTTTCCCTATAGGTCTACTTTGTCTACAGAATATAATTAATCTATATATATTTATATACGGGTTCAATTATGTATATCTACATAGGTAGGTATAGTCATTGTCATTAGTTAATTGCTAGTAGTCCCGTGTAGTTCACTGATTCTGGTATTGAAAATGTACTGCTTCACTTAATTACATGTCTAAACACCTTCAAAATTGCCCTAATAATTGCAACTTGCAAATCCTCAAGAGTCTACACATACGTACAACGTAAATTGTAGTGTTGTATAATGTAACAACAACAACAACTGCATTGCACCTTTCCTCTCGTCCTCGTCATGCTTTAGTTATGGAGAATACCGTTCAACTCTTTACATTTTTAAAACAAAACAAATGTTTACATTTTCCTTCCTCAGAGTCAGAAACGAGTATCAGGAGCATAGAAGCAGACGTAGGGAGTAATTCATAATTCATAATTCCACAATTACAGTCTAATCACAATTTGTATACGGATTAAAAATCCTTGCTGTTTTAAATTGGCATAGTATGTAAAGCTTACTACGCTCAAGTAGCTGCAGTACTGCATTCCTAAGCAAAATACATCCTTAAGCATTTCGGGCATACAATTGCCTTCGTTTCAATTTAAACGGTTAAACAAGCGCATTTTATGAAAAGCAAAAACTTCTAACTGACTACAAGTTTATGTGTAAATAGTTATAAAGTCAAGAATCCACGAAATGTATGTAGGAACGTCTAGGTACAGGAAATTCTAACTTTTTTTAAAAATTCTTATTTACAGTTTACACTTTAACAAAATGCAAAACATACTCTAAATACTTCTAGTAATGAAGACTGCATGGAAAGTAAATTCTACATGATAAATTATTTTGGCAAATTCAAAAAGTAAGTTTTTAAAAAATGGTGTTTCTAGGCATTATAAAGATATCGTATTTGGAATTTTGAAAAATTTAGATAGCCTTATCCCTTCCATGAAGAATACATAGGTAGGTAATGCACATTATGTAATCCTGCAAGAAGGGACGAGATCGTTCTACCTGCTCAATTGCATAAGGTTCTTTAGAGATTAGGCGCTACGAAAACCAAAACCAAATAAAATCATTGCCTTCCCTAATTTCAAGATGCTAAAATTTTATGTAGGAAGGTAATAAGGAAATTTATGCAGAAGATAGAAATGGATCTACTAAATAGAAATAATATATAATATAGGATGTGCAACACAGCACTCAATAGTAGGTACTACTTTGTATCCCTACAGAAATTTTACAAGTGCTTTTTACTTGTCATATACACTGAAATTTGCATAGGTACGTGTAGGTAGTTTAACTAGCTATAATATTCTGTTGCTTAAATAAGCATTAGCGAACAGCTCTAATCTCACGTCAATGTGATTCTGATCACATCTCACAATCAGACTCATAGCAATCCCATACACAGGTAAATAAACACATAGGCACTCAGTATAAAATTGGTGGAAATCGCTGTGTCACGCCTCAGCTACAGCGAGCGACAGTATTCAAAATCTTTTGCTTCAATGATTATCATTCCTTCGCCTTCGCGTTGGTCTTGGTTTTGGTTTGGCTTGGGCTTTCCGTCTCACGCAGGAAGCTTTTTAAACTAGTAGCTTCTTTGAGGTACGATCCCATATCATACACAATGTACTGATAGCATGTGCTCTTTAAATCGCACACACACAAGTAGTAATAACTACCTACCTCCTTTTATCCCAGAGCCTATTCAGAACCAGAAAACGAATACACACGGATAAGTGCCACGTCATGCAATCACTATATACTTTTGGAATTACAAAAATTTCTAGGTAAATACACTACCAATAACCGCACAATGCAGGTAGAGTTTTCTTCCATAAGCTGTCACATCTATTATCCCATGCGGCCGATACACTGTACCGACCGGTAAAAAGCATGCATTACCATCGCTCGATTTGGGATTTTGTTTCGAATCGTAATTACATAATAGGTACAGTGTCCCTAATACAAAAAAAAGAAGTAGGAAAAAAATAAGGATAAAGACCGTGCAAACTTATCATATTACGACATTATTGGAGGCAGATGATCTCAAGTCGCTGCTGCAACTACCCAACAAGGATAAGATTTTGGATCATTTGATTACATTTAAAGGAAACACATCATCATCGATTAATTCCACATCGTTACGATGCAATGAGGCAGCGCAACATGAACAATGTAACAGATCCAAGCCTATACACCAATGTAGTATCGGTAGTTGACGAAGCCAACGAGCAACCAGCAGTCTTTCAGCACTACATTTTCAGATTCACCCCGGTATGCAAGTGTAGGTATGTAAGTCTACAAGTTTACTCTATCAAGTACACTGATATAGGCAAAACGCTATCTTCTTCATAAAAGAAATTCCAAGATGAAATTGTCAGCGAAATAAAAGACGTAACAAGCCATCAGCACTACAAGACAGCCATCTGCATATGTATGCAACCAGTCTAAGATACGGTCTACAATATCAAATTGAAGTCTACTCAAAGTTGACTTTCAGTAAACAAAATATGATTATACAAGTCAGGTAGCTACATACATTATGATTTGAAACGTAAAGGAACCTTGTAAATATGATGTTATAGAATTTGAGTTTGAAAACAGCTAGAAAGCAAAATCAGCTGTGTAAAAATACAATTTTTTAGATATAAAATATCGGATTTTAAAAAAATGAAATAATAATTTTACAACTTTTACAAAAAGGGTAAAGCATAATATTGGCTTTACTCAAAAATACATTTGATTTTTTTATAACCGTACAAAACATTAAACATTATAATAACCTTTTCAAAAATACGCAACAAAATATTTAACCTTTTTCAAAATGTGTAATAACCAAGAATTATTTATACATCTCAAAAGCTTATTCATTTCGACAGATATTACGTCATAATGGAAAGGCCCCATAACTGTGCATATTTTCAAGCATACAGATACAACACAATTGTGTCGTCACAGGGTCCAATGTAAAGGCATATTAAGATTATGCAAATTCTGAATGCTGACAACAAGAAACGAAGCAAGTTCGTCAGGAAGTAATAATCACTGGGAGTCGCAGTAGTCACCAGACTGGATCGGACAATGAAACAACGTCCTATGTATACTGATAGCCATAATAAATAAATTAATACCAAATACCCAATCGTAGACCGGCCATAGCATGCAAATCTATACCGTCAACAACTCAATAGACAAAATAATAAATACTCATAAAAAAAGTTAAGTGACTTGTCAGCATAAAACAAAATGGCTTTGCACTGGTTACTGGTTACGGATCAGTGCGTCAAAAAAAATTGCAAATTAAAGATAACAAGGCAGCCCTGTCCTATACAGTCTCGTCCTCTCGTCTTGAGCTATAAAATATTTTTTTTTGATGGAAATGGAAAATTCAATCCAAGGGTGCTTATGTAGATTCTTATTGTTAGTTATTACGGTATCCATTTCATTGGACGGTGCAAAACATTGTATACCGAGTCCACTTTTTTCCTCAATTTCAAAAGAGGATATCAGGACATCTATTATGCAATTAAATTGCTAAGGGTTACTGTTATAATTACATTATATAAAATGGTATAATAGAGTTAACTTACAAAGGAATGTGCTTGAATGATGAGTGCGCTTCCTCATCCTTACAATCATGATCACTGCTTCTTTGACTGCTTAAAGCTGCAAGTTCAAATATTATGAATTATAGTAGCAACGAAGCTGCTGTTGCTAGTAGATCAGGTATCTTGTAGTTGCTGTATTGCAATGTTGATTGCCCCCTTGATAATATTTGTTTGATTTTTGATTTGTGACGGACGTCACAGAGAGAGATTCACTGACCACTAAAGATGTCTTTTACCTGTAAATTTTCTTTCACCTGAAAACTACTTGTCATCTCACAAGAGAAAATCTCCATAATTTATCCATCTCATGACGTGTCGAGTCCAACGACGACAACAATGCAATGCTGACTTTACTTAACTCACTAAACAACGTTTCAACTTCTCAAGAGTCCAATACGTTCAACCCGTAAAGTAACCACAACAATGACAAATATTCTTCCAGGAAGTCAAGTCAAGTCAAATCAATCCTCACGATCAGTCACATGAATTTGCATAATTCAACATATACATAAAATCCGATTACAGGACAGCAATGTCAAATACGTACACTGAATTCGTCGAAGCTACGACAGAATTTACAGTTTTTCTGTTTTTCAACTTCCAATCCAACCAATTCAAGGATCAACCAATCTTTCAGTTAATTTTGCTGATGTCAGTGTCAGTGAGATTATTTCACACGAAATTGTTCAACGTAATTTTGTTCACTGAATGACAACTGTTGAATGCACTGGATGAAGGAAATACTGCCTTTAGCTCTGGTTTTGTTTAAACAGGGATCACGAGTTGTTACAGGAATAGTGACGATGCGTTCAGTATTAGGAAAAGACAAGTCGAAAAGTTTGTCTTTTTGTTTCGTTCCTTGCTGAATCTTGACAAAATTAAAGCAAAGTAATTCCTCGAACGTTTCTTGAGTGTCAGTGTTCAAAGTTGAGAACTTTCACGAAATAAAAAACTTGCAAGAGCGCAACAAAGAGTCTTGTGAAATGTCCAAAGCCAAGTCTGAACTAGCATGGGTTTTTTCTCCTTTATTTTTCTTTCTCTTGTTCGTATTGATAAGGTTGAGGTTCAAATTACTTGGAATTAAATGACTCATTATGATCTTGCGAGAAAATCAGTTTTTTTTCTATGTTCTAGCAAATTTTACATTTTTATAAAATGCTATCTGTATAGACCGGTTTACATCAACTTGAAATTGTGTAAACAATATTAAACATAGGATTTTCCATGTTGATCATTTCTGAACGCCGTTAACTTCTTTAGTTACACTTGACTGTGATAAATTCCTTTGAGGAAACGTTTCAAGAAGGCATCACATTAAATATGAAATCTTTTGCAAGTTGTCAGCCGAGTTTTTATTTTGAATTTTCAAGCTTGTTTCAAATTCCCGCGAGGAGTCTTTATTTTCGTTCAAAAACGTTGACTGTTAGTAAACAATGCAGTTGCAACCATTGCAGTTTCGGAGGCACAGTTGACAGTAAGTTGCAATTTGCAGTTGTTGCAGTATTAGAATAATATTGACGTAACAATAAACAATACTTGCAGTTTGTAGATAAAGGCTCGTCGTGCACTTTTTAAATTAAATCTTCTCGAATCGTTCTGAACTATTCTCGTCTCTGTTATTCAATACAAAGTCTTAATAGTTTTCGTTAGTCGTGAGGAACGGTGAGATGGACGGCCACAGATCGCTTGATTCTTTTGATACTCTTGAAAGGGAATAAGAAAACTAAAAAGTAATTCGTAAATCACACATTTAGCCTGGAAACAATGGATAAAAGAAAGAGAAGTAGCCCTTGCTTGCTTATTGTATCCTTATTATATTGTGATTGTGAGTGACTGTACAACAGACTCAGTCTACAGTGGTTACTTTTACTTTTCAATTTTCAGTCTACTAATTCATGTTATTCGTATGGGCCATAAATCACTGACATGCTATTATTTAACTTGTTACCGTAGTTAGTTGTTTACGTTTGAGATGTCAGAGTCCGAAGTTACTTCAATGGATACTTTTTTATCATAAAAAGTGCATTGAAACAACAAAAATGTCTGTAATCTTCTTGTTGAAAAGTTCCTGCCTAAAATCTAGCATTTAGAGTCAAACAAAGCGTTTTGATTCATAAATAATTTGTCCGATTAGTATCAAGAGCTACACATAATACTAATTCGATAATTATTACGTACTCAGTGTCACTTGATTTTGACTTGACGGATTATAACTTTCTGAGATTTAAAAATTTGTAGAAACTGCCATTAGAAATTTTCATGAGTCCTTCTGAAAAAGTGCTTGATTTTTTAAATTCAGCGTTTAATCCTATGCTGACTGAGTAGTGCGGTTGGTTTTAGGGACATATGCATACATACATAAACACGGTTGAAGGATCTTTAGCTTCAACTCCACTTCTGCTTTCAGGTTTCACTTTAATTTATTGTCGACTGTGTCGTCGTCGTCATCGGGGGGAAAATGGCGTGGCACTGATTCATACCTTTGATAGTACTACAACTGATAATTAACTGCACTTTTACTGTCTGTCATTCATCATGATTATCATTATTATGATTGTTGTTGGAGGGTGCCGTTGCCGTTGTTCTGATCTGTTCTTAAGGAAGGTTCCTTCTGGTGTAACGTTGGGAAGTTGCAATGGTGTTGGTGTTGAACATGGAGCTCTTCAATTCAATCTTAAAAGTTAATCTCCCACCATCCTTTCTTTCCAAAATCCAAACCTCAAATCTTGAGACTCTTAATTTAATTCTAATTTAATGGAGGTATGTATGTATTTAACTCTTATTTCTGTAGTGTGGAGCGTATTTAAATTCTATGTTCTATTGTGTTGAAACTTGTAGCCACGTAGACTGAATAGAATGAAAATGCTTCTCAGATGTGTCTATAAGGACTTGGTCTCTGAATTTTAATTTTATCTTTTAGTCTGGTTCAGCTCTCTGGTCTGAGGTGGTGTGGTGTCGTAATTTGCTCGTATCCGTATTCCTAATGATAATGATAATGTTAATTTCCCTTAGGGCAAGCAGAGACTTTTAAAAAGCTGAATGAAATTCAAAGTAATCTTCGTCTTCTTCTTTTCTTTGTTTAAACAATGAAGGAAAGGATCGAGCTGCAGTTGTAATGGCAGGGATGTAGAACGACGAACGGTGAACGAGGAAATGATGAACAACTTTTAAAATTTTTTGAATTCAAATTCAACGGCATACAACATGGCTCGAGGATTACGATACGAATGTGCTTGTGTCTTGCCGATTACGCTTAAGAAGATGAAGCACTAAAAACGGCTCTTGCTTCTCTTTTTTTTATCTCCTTCTCTCTCTCTCTCTTGACTCTTGATTATAATATTATTATTCAGCTGAGCTGAGCTGAGGCGGACGTCAAACTGCTTTTGTTGGAATTTAGGCAAGTTATTACTCAACTGTGTTGTGCAGCATAAGTATATAGGTACGCAATGAAAGTCTGAAAGTCTCTTGAGTGTAACTTGACTTCCTCTTTTAATTAGTTTTGGCTCGACTCTTCTTGATTTTGATTATTAGCAATAGTAGAGATAATAATGGTAGTTCGTGGTGTGGTTGCAGTAGCTTTTAATTGTCGTTATACATATAATTTATTCCGTAATTATTTACTTGAGCAGCACTATCCTATAATATCATCCGAGGAGCATCAGGTAGCGATGGTGAAGTCAGCAACGTGTTCAGTCCATGTGCTCACGTTCTGCAACTACGTTACTTTTAGCCACATTTAGCCTTCCTTCTTTCTGTCCTGATCATTAGTCCTTCCCTCGAACTGACGGCTCAAATCATTGATTTCAAAAGTACGTATATGTACACAGCTGACTTGCTTCATGTGAGAGTTCCATTAACGTTCAACTTGACTCTTCAACCTAGGGAAACAAAAATAGAAAAAAAACATGTAAGAATAAAAATAAACATAATAGGTACTTATACAGGCTCAATGCACTGTATCGCGCATCGTACTGTCTGTATACAGCAACTCCTACATCGTGTAAGTGTAATGGCTTTTAAATGTTATTATTAACATTTTGACTGTAAAGTGTGTATTTGTACACAGAAAAAATACTCTTGACTTTAACTTTTTACGATTACGACTATGACTTTATATATAGTCTTGACATGAAGTACACCATCCAGTAGTTTCCAGTGGTCTCACACTTTAATTCGCAACAAAGGATGATCCTACAGTGATAACCAACGGTTAAACGTTTTAACTTTTTAATGTCGGAGAAAAATTGGTCAGATGCATATCAAGAGGCGTTTGCTCTTCAGACTCACTCAAACAGAGATAACACAGACGACGCATCCGGAAATCTAGTAGCTATATAAATAGACGGAGGTAGGTGCATAATAGTTAACAGTATCCTGCTACACTGTATATTATATATTCCTTCAATGCATCTCTTCCTCCATCATGCAAACAACAATAATAATAACACCAACAACAATGCCAGGAATCAAAGGAAAATAATAATTAGCCAAGCACAGCAATAGTCTTCACTTGAATTATGTTTACATTGCATTTACATTAGAAACCATAAGCAGAAGAGTGGCTCTTTGTTATTCAATGAACTTAAATTCTGTATTGTTGCAAGAAGTATTAAGTATGTAACTACCTACCCAGGTACATACGTATACATACTACAAGCATGGAACACTACGAACATCTTAAAAAAGCTCACAAAAAATAATTACAAAGATAGCAGTCCTTCCTCATTTTTTTAGAGGTCGAAATAAAAAAAGAAATAATTTTCAAATAAACTGCTGCTACTTCTTTTAAAATTCTTAAAATATTTTCCTGGTTTAAGGCAGACAGAGACATTACATAAGAAAACAAGGTAAAAAGTATAAATACATATTTTTGGCTCAATTAAAATAAAGCTACTACTTGCCGTCACGCAATTTGAATTTCGTCTGCCTTAGTAATATTAGACCACGTGGGCCCACTTCTGTAACGAGTCCATTAAAGTTAAATTTTGGACACACATTTAAAGGTATTATGTACGTAGTATTTACTATGTAGAATTTATAATCTACTAAGTTAATAGTCCATTTCTTTTTTCCAAAGCTTGCACTTGCACAACACCAGCCCACCTTATACACGTATATAGTCAATCTCAAAATGTAAAACAGGAAAATGGCATGCATTAAGTTGTATCTGCTAAAATCCAACCAAACCAAGCTCAAAATTAACACGAATTACGATTACAGAAGCAAACCATAACGAATGCATGCAGTAGCCCGTACTCTGCACTTTTTAAGCATCTTATTCAATTATACCTAGGTACATTACGTCGAAGCCGAAATCACGAGATTTAAAGCAGTAGGTGTATGTGTACAACTACAACTTCATCAAACTCTGGCTTGAGAGTGCAAAACTACGGTATGCACTCCCTGCCCAGCTAAATGACTAAATCTATTCAGCATTCAACAATTTAATAATTATACATAATCTATACCTCCTTACATTCATTAAATCTAAATCCCTCTCGAGAACCCAATTCCCATGTAAGTACAAGTGCATAAAGTGTTTAGTTACGTACACGAAGAGACTCATGCATTTAATCTCGAAGCCAAAACCAAAGTCGCGTACATACAGCTAATACTACGTAACATCATTAAGATTTTGATTACCATATGCATTCACCTGCAGAATAAAAATAAAAGTACTGCCAATAGGAATTATGAACACCCTGTCTGTAGTTCCCTTTCTTCCAGTTACCTCAATTTTAATTCTTCATGTTACTATAGCAATCCATTTGCATATACCTATGTCATTATTGCATTGTCTGGCATTAGGATTGCATAGCAGCTTAATATGACCACAACATGATCCAAATCCAACACCCAACGCAAGATAATGAAATAAAACCTATGCTCTACTATTGCTGCACACTCTTTGTTTGTCTATAAAAAGTTTTTGATGGCTCAGTTGATAATAAAAAATAAAATTCAGTATCTACGTAAGCACGCCTTTGGCTTTGACTTGGCATTTCACTTTAGATTGGCAAAAAAAACATAAATTCATAATAATAAGTTGTCAGATTGAAGTTGCAATTGTACCATTACCGACTCCCTTAAATATCTGATTACTTGATATTAGTACTGATACAGTGAGTGACAGGGGCGGTACAGAACACTATCTACGTACGTTTTAATCTAAATATCAAAGACGTCCTAAAAAGCAAGACTAATTCTAAAAAGCGCAGAAAAAATTGGCAGTTATTAAATTAAGTTGGATTATTTTGCATCTATTTCAAAAGCATACGCCTAGTACAGTGCAGTGCAGTGATCCTCAAGTAACTAAGAATAAGGGATCTTTTGCATTTTAGGACGAGAAAATCCGGAGCACATATTTGCAGCACGTATTGATGCATTGGACTTTCAACCAAAAGGCAGTAATGACGAGTTAGTATCGACATCGACATTAGTTATACCACTCTATAGCTGGCCATAAAAAAAATAAACTACAGCGCACTTTGTATGGTAATGCTTGAAATACTTCTGCATACGTAATCCTATTCAAAAGTCTCATTTACAGATTATGCATTGTTTGATGTGTATTTTGTATTGTTCACAACGTCCGCCATATAGGCACAGCGTTTATAGTCGCAATTACTACGGGCACCTACCTACTTTTTTTGGTGCATACTATTTCCACGAAATGATGATCGCTTTGACTTGGGGTTACCCAAACTATGTAGCTACCTACCTGTAAATAGTAAACAGTAAACAGTGTGCACAGTAGGGCATGACTCGCTTTTCACAGTAGTTTACAATTCCCAGCGGAAGCCATTCACCATTTACATAGAATAAAGCAAAAATGTTTTCTAGACCCATAGTTGGAATTTCGACCAGGATTTGGATCAAATGTTCAGCATCACATTTAGATTACGATACGATCACCACACGATCAACCCAGTGAATAAAATCACTTTAATTTACCAAATTGCTTTATCTATCTGTCCGTAATGCATGCTTCTTTTTATTACCCACACGAAATTGTATTCATTCTATGTATGTAGAGAGCATGGAATTCAATGGGGGATTTGAAAGGAATTAGATTTGATTGAATCCCCCTCAAATTCAGTAGAATTTCATACTGGCTTTTGGTATGGCTTGACTTGGCATGATATGGCTTTTCAAATTTAGAGTCGTCCTTTTTTTAGAATTGGCACCACAAGACACACGCTTTTAAAAAGTAAGTAAAGTGTCCGCTTTCAATTTAAATCGTAACAATAATTATTACTATGAACAGACACGCCAATCGCCTCGGTACTCCTCTCAGAGGGACACACAATTCAAAAGCAAAACAATAAAAGTAGCAGCAACACACACACATAAGGTTGCAACAGGAGACGGTTTTGAGTGGCAGCAGAGTCACTACCGCTTTGTAACAATAAAGAATATTTGAATAATTATATGAGCCCATGTTGATTACATTGCAACTGCAAGCACGCTGCTCCAAGCCCTGCTATTGTTGTTATTGTTGTTTTTTTTATTCCTAAACCTTTTATTTTGTAGAATCAATTTGGGCGACTCATTTCATGATTTCATTGTTGTTGTGACTAAAAGCAATTTTTTGAAAATTAAAAAAAAACGTCAAGCCGACTCTGAAGCTGAAAGAAAATTGGTTTGCTTTGGTTTAATGATAATGGTAGGGCACTTTAATTATTATCGACAGCTCCTTTGAGTTGAGTGAGTGAGTGAATGCATGGAACAAAACTTTGGTGAAAATTCCGCATGTAGTTCATTCTACGTAGATTGAAAGAATAGGCCGTGCCGTACTGACTCCTGACCATATCTGTATTTACCGAAACCGTGAGTAAAAGTATAGAAGTTGCAACATGACGATATATATATAAAATTATAAACAATACAAACCAAACGAAACCAAACCAAGACAAGCAAGAAGGAGTATGGGGTGTCGCTGCAGACTATTGAAGTCGAATTAAAATTGGACATGACATGACACGAAGTCAATCTGGTCCCAATTTACATCAATTAGAAGCAAAAACAAGGCGTGAAGGCGTCAACTCTTACACACATGTCTCATGCACACTCTTTAAGATACTTAACTTCAATCAAACTCAAAATAAAAATTGACACTTTGCAAGTTTCCTAATAGTTTTAAAAGTTTTCGCCACATTCGACAGACCAAACATAAATTGAATAATGAAACAGACACTTTTTTCTGTGCTCAGTTTACCGCCAGGTCAGTCCAATTAGGAGTTTTCCTAATTGGAATTTTTTTAGGTTTTGATTCGATAATATTTTGTAAAAACACCTGAAGGCACTAAATACTTGCCAGGCACGCTCGGGTCCGTAACTGTCTCACTACATCAATTTTGACTCGCGTCTCATTATACACTTGTATTGTATTGAGCTTTGCACTCAATTGGACCAGCAACTCTCATAATCTGTACTGATGTCGATTGCTGATACTCTGATTTTAATAAAGCTGAAGCCACCAATACAACAAATACATAAGTATGGATACAACTAGGTAGGTTAGTTTAAGACATCTGTAACTGAACAAGCCCTCTGTCCAACCTTATTATAATAACTTATAACAAGGTAAACATTAAATAAGTACCCCTCTGAATCGGACGTACTCCAATAATTACGATCATGTCCATGTCACGTGTCATGTCCTTCAGATATCGTATCGTATTGTGTGGATGGTGTCGTGTCGTTTTTTGTTATTTCCTTTCAAATCCTTTTGTCATTGTAAAAACAAATTCGATTTTAGAAATCACATTTGTCCTTTATCTAAAAAAAATGAAGGTATACCTACTAATAGGTACTTAAATACAGTAATTTACAATTACAAAGATGAATCTAGGTGCACTTAGTCTGTAGTTTCTACTTGCGTACATTCATTTTACTTTTAGTCTTTGGATTCTAATTAATTATTAATTACCTTTGTATGACTTGCAAGGAGAAATCCCTTTTCCTTTTTTATGAGTAATAATTATTATTATTCTCAGAGCTCAGTTTGCCGGTAATCAGCCACGATCATCTCACATCTACTGATACTGGGTACTTACAATACGATAATGCAATGGCAATACAATTTTTTTTATATAATTAATCGCTTTTCTTTGACAGGAGAGAGGCTTATCGCATCACAGGTCCCTTCACTATTTACGTGTAAGTATGAGTATGTTGGTACTACGAAAACACAGATGATTTGTATTTATTTGTGTTTTTAAATGCTTACTGTTCAAATCAGAGCACGGACCATTCCAATACAAAACCAATGCCAACTAAAACGCAATAATTATTGCAGAAACAAAAAAGGAGCAAATAAAACATGAACTACTACATAAGTGACAAATAAGGCATGAAAATACAATCGCTAATTAGACACTTGTTACCAACAGCAATCAAGTACAATCGGATCTTTTGACTTGTATGTGACAGGGGAAACAAATGCTGCAGTGAAACAGTAATAAATGTCAACTTGTTGTACAAATCAAGAATACAACAAGTAGAAAATGCAAAGTATCATAAAAAATAATTAAAAAAATACAAGAATAATAAAACGATTTTGAATGTTTTTCTGTGTTGCTGAAATGTGAATATATTCTCACAATTTCCAAGCACACAAATATGTGATATGTATGTACTGCTTTTGCTTACAAACAATAACTCTTTTTCATACAGCTAAACGTAGACAATTAAGATTGGGAAATGACACATAAATAAGACAGAAGCACTTTTACTGTCACTGTCAACTGTGTACGTATCGGAAGTTTCAAATGCAAATAAAAACTCTTTAAAAAAAACTATAAAGAAAGAGACAGAAGCACGACACGACAATGGAACGAGATCGACGTTGACAGATAAGCATAAACACAAACGTTTGCTTCACTTAATATAATTTCAGTTTCGAATTCTACTGTAAAATATGTATCAGAAGAAGAGATTCAAACGGAAATAACAGACGAACAATATAATATAACAACGACAGTAGTAAAAAAAAACTGCAACTTTAATGACAATTAAACGTTAACAATAATAAAAAGTAAAAATTGTAATTCACGAGCGTACTAAAAATGTCTAAAAACGTTTACAAATCTCAATGGCCTGGCCTAACTCACCAGTCATCATTTCAACTTCCCCTCGGTCCTCGAAAGTTTCTTGTCCTACAATGCATGCATAGTATAATTGCTTCCAACACAAGTCATTTTGTATCACTCATAAATGTCATTCATTCCCAACATCCAATCAACTATAAAACTAACCAAACTTTTTTTTATGTATTTGTGTGAAGTTTGAGCGTCTACTTTTTAAAACGCTTTCAACTTAATTATCCCATACCACTAAGCTAACCACAGGCCAAAACAGGAGCAACAAACAGGTATGCACATGATCGCATATTATTTCTAATAATAGAAAGGGCAACGAGAGAAAAAGCAATTAAAGCCTTTTATTTTAAAAAGTAATTCAGTGTCCATGATGGAACTGAAGGGAGACGTCAAACTTGCAAGCATACTTAAAACACGATTTTTTGTGTGCAATGGAATTAATTGCGTTGGACCATGATTAATAAGTTTATGTTAAACATTAGCGCTTAAATCTACATTAAATTTCACCTAGAAAACGACAGCTTTGCAACCTCATTTAAAATTTCAAAGTCAAACTTAAATGACCGTCTAATTTTAATTCAAAACCTAACCAAATTAATCCAGTAGATGCAGGCTCATTGCAAGGAAAATTGTAAAGCACATTAAATCGCGACTACATACAAATGCCATTACAGCCGTGCTAATTCCAACAGTAAATATTAACTAAATTATTATTCACAGCAACTGATCCTACCGAAAATCACAGAAAGCACATAAATCATAGCATGATGTACTACCAGTACCAGTAACAGACCGGAACAGACAATATAAATCACACTATAAATAGGCTTCATAAATTTGTACAATTATGCATGCCTATGTAGGTACAAGCAACTGTACATTAAATTCAGAGCTACAGAATACTATATACAACGGCTCTTAACATGATAATGAAATCTCTACCAAAATCAGACTCAAGTCTGTAGTTGGCAGTCTGTATTTACTAAATGTCGAATTTGGTCGAATGTAGTCGAAACGTCTAAACGCCCAAAATGTGAAATGGGCTTTATCATCTAATGATCCAAGCAGTTTCATGTTAACATAGAAAAATAAATTTATGAGATGACTCAATGTAATCCAGTCACTCTGTCTGTCCTTCAATAATTCATATTCATACAATTCTCCCATTCTTTTTATCCTCGATAGAGCCATAGTCATAATTCATAACACATTATACAATGCGATTCCTTCCAATATAATGCATTTTCCATGTAGCGTATAGAACATTCCTATATTCCTGCATAGACATTCGAGTACTACACACGTACTACAGTACAGACAGATAAGATACAGATACAGTCGTAATAGATTTTTGAGGGCAAGACATAGATTTGAGCGAGGTAAGGAAGCACAATTGCAAAATGCATATTTAAGTCCTTAAAGAACTCTTAAAAAAACTTATTGTTCAACGTAACCAACCAAGTTTATGGACGTGTAAGTCTTGAACAGGGACGTCGTCATTTACATCCACATGGAAATGTTAAGTAGAGACAAGGCAACAGAGTATGCACTCTACGAGGATGCACAGAGAATTATGTAGACGTAACTTCTAGTAAATCTTTGACGACTTCACTAACGAGGCACCCATCATAATTAATTCCGATGAATAAATCCACCTACAGTTCTCGAAAGAACGCCGCGAAAAATCATAGTGTTATATCTATATACATACTAGTCTGAAAATACATGTAGGTCCTGACGGTGACAGAAAGCACATACGTAAATCTGTACACACATTTATTCCTCATGTCGTCCATTCTATCTTTCGAGAAAAATCTGATATTTAAAGCATATGATTTGCTTCCAAGAAATTCAACCAATTAAAGACATGCATACGAAATGAAACATAAAATATAATTATAACTACTATATTAAACAAGGATAGCACGTGACATTCACAGAGAAGGAAAGAATGGCACTACAATTTATTATAATATTGCAATGGCAATTTCCAAATGAGCTCGTCAATTCTTGAGTCGTCAATCCCTTGTTCTAGTGAACCCTGTTGAGTAATTGCGAGAACAATAATAATAAAATAACAAGAAAAATATAGTACAAAATATAAGATCTAATCTGTGTGCCATCTCAGATTCATTGCGAGTGAGAATGCCTCCCTGCCGTCTCGTCTTGTAGAACTGCTTTAGGTTGCAATATCTCTCTATTATTCTCTATGCGCAGAAAGAAAGGAATGCAAGCAATGCAAAATGCATTCAATCAATGCCCAAATACATACGATGCAATTTTATACGAGAAAAAAGACACAAGCTCTTCTGTATGGACATGGCTGAACACACTTGCACTGCTCTGCATACATACAATACATTATACAAAATGTACATGGTGACTTTATACGTTTTATGTTTTATACTCTGACTGTATGTGACCTTGCTCAATTCATTTTCCTTCGTTCATTAATACATAAAATAATCCTTTGCAGAAAATTTAAATCCATAGGCAACCCTAATCAAAGAATCAAACCAAGTCAAAGACTAGCAACTAGCAAGCCAAGCCAAGAAAAGCAAAGCAAACCACAGAATAGTACAGGACGGAGCTTAAATAAGTTATTATACAGTAAACCTTGCCTTTTTTTCTTACTATACTAGACGAGCAAACATACCTTATATGGTAGCCTTAGATACGTGTACACAGTATATCTATAACTGCAATACACCCGAGCCCACACTCAGGTAGTAATTATAATTATTAGCTTCAAGAAAACATGTAGTCAAAAGTCTCTCTCTCACACTCACCCCTCGCACACAGACTCTATACCCACCACACTACTCACCCAATTAAAGAATGAAATGTGGCATCGCAATCATTTATAAATCATTTCGGGAAGGTAAATTCTCACAGGTGTATTTCAATCAGAGGCATGCTCAAAGTGTATTAATCGCAATCGTAAGTACAAATCTAAGGTCAAATATATCCTTGGCTTGGCTTGACTTGACTTGGCTTCGATTTGCTTTTCTTCCCAACTGTTTCACAGTGGACTTGTGTTTGTATCCGCCAAAGGCAAAGACAAAACCAAAGCCAAAGCCAAGTCATGTCACAGCCATACAGATATACCTACATTATATATTATAAGAGCCTGTATTAACATATGTGTATCATTACCACTGAAAATAACTCTGCTCTCTGCATAGATTAACAAGGGCCAAAAACAATTCAAATTGTAAAAGTGTTTTCATGTAGAACGTCACCACATCCATAGCCATGCTCAAGAACGAATGCTTAATTATTTAAATGCCAATACCAATACTAAATAATATACTCCAACGCACTCCATGCACTTTCCCACTGCAACGACAGCGACAAATGACAATGACAGCCACAACCAAAGAACCCTTGCCTCCATTTAATGACGGCTGGCATTGGACTCATTTGATACAGATACAGGTAGCGCACACTCAAAGGGCAGTCACGGAAGTTATTTTTCCATTAATAGTCAAAGCAATTTTCAAAAATCTATACGTACACAGGGCATACATGCTAAATTGGTAGGTAAATCCAATAGGAGCGTTAAATACAGGGTGAGTTATATTTATAGACAAATAAGAAGGCAAACAAAGGACAGGTGAAACGACATGATAACAATAATTTGAGCAAATATACAGCAAGGTAGGCAGGTAAGTATACACCTGTTCCCTTGCAAGACATTGAAAATGCTCTCAAAAATAAAATCGAGAGGCAAATACATAAACGCCTGTGTCACTGTTGAAGGCTTAAAAATGCATGAATCCACGAAATTACTGTCCGCAAAAAGTTTTATACTTTTTGTACACAGGTGCTTTTAGATAATGCATATAAAATAAACAAATTAATAAAAAATATTAAACTTGATAATTAAACATACGATTCTAAAAGACCAGACAGGAAAATGTTTCTTTTTTCGAGAAGTAGCCAAGCGACAGTTGTAATTATAATATACATTTCTGCCCATTTAAAACAAAATGTACACAGTATTTTTTTGCACCTTGAAGGAGGACACCATTATCAGAGTATGCATTCTCACGGGCAGACCAGCGGAGGTATAGCTCTAGTTTAAACTTATGATTAGAGCCCTTTTTAGATAGAAGCGAGGTAGGAAAATAAGTAGTTGAGCCAACAGAACCTGAAGGAAATAGGGAAGATATAATTTTAGAGTGTAAATTCATTCAGAGTTAGCAGACACAAGAATTTAGGGAGCGAAAAAGTAGGTAAAGTAATAGCTATATGCCTATACTTATCCCGTAGTTATAGCTCAAAATAATGATATCATAGTGTGCCTTTTACTGCTCTTATCGACATATCATGGCATGGAGGCTATATCTATAAGCATCTACTGAAAGTGAACAATTCATTTTTACCTTCATGGTTAATCTTAAAGGAAAATGTCCTGCCACAGTGGAGTGGAGTGCAGTGGCTGAGAATATAGGAAAGCATGGGGAGCTCTAGAAAGGAGAGAAGGCAAGGCAAAACAAAAAAGCAAAAGCAAAAAGGCACTCAATTATATTGCATGGCCCTACTTACTTTTATAGCATGTTCACTCTTCACATATTTTTTTTGGCTTCTATTCTATTCGAAATAACATGAGCCTCCGTCTACACTGAGTGCAGTGTACATCCATCCATCCCACCAAAATAATAAGCTCGACACTCAACCATTGTTGAGATTTTTTTTTTCACCTGTAGAGATACACAGCAATGTCTTACTGTGTGCACATACTACTTGGCTTTTAAAAGTTCTAGATCTTACAGTGAGAGACAATGGTGGAAATGACTATGCTATACCACACCAGAATATTTCTTGGGGATAAATGTACAGAGCTGTGCTATCTAATGTCTCTACATATGCATCTGTATTTTTGGAATTGGAATGATCTCTCTCTCTCTCACTCTCTATGCAGCTGAACGTCATCACAATCAGTCAAGTGAATGCCACGCGAAGCCATCAACCAAATCATCACACCATTTTCGAGGCTTAAATGCCGAATTCAAGTCAATCTCAAAGATAACTTTCTGGGCTGAAATTATTGGAGCTCTTTAAATGCTATCACTTAAACTACTCGTGCTTTTTCGTATTAGTTCACAACTACATATTATTTGGTGTGATACATTTTTTTAATAATACATACTAATATAGATTATTGTAACACCATTTAGTCCTCACGATGAGACCCCTTTATTTTTTTTGAAGAAGAGAAAACAAGCTAATCATATTAATGACTTACTTTTATTTACAATAAATAAAATAAACCGCCAAATTTACTTTCATAACATATGTATCTATGTTCGAAATATTTGACCCTAAACTACAGACTTGACTACATGCATCAGTACGATATAATACCGTGTTGTTGTAAGTAGTTTAAATCTAGGATTTATATTTTCAAGGCAAGAGAATAACAGAGTCATTTATTTTAACTTACTATGGAGGTTAATAGATTTCCTGGAAAAATCTTGGGTAGACGTAAGAGGAATTACATGTACATACATACATATTTGAATTTCACAAAAGGTTTTACCAGTAACTTTCCATTCGGAGAATAAATTGTTAAATGTAAATAATTATTTTTCCACACAACTTTACAATGTGTGTATTTACTTCTTTGTCTTTGCCTATACGGAGGGCGTTACATGGAGTAACTATTTTAAGGAAGTGCAAATAGCAGCGTTCACCAAAATAAATAATTAATTACTAATTACTCTATGGAAAATAATTGTACGCTATTCTGAAGAAACTGGTCTCAAATGTCTCAATATTAACGGATCCACGTTGTTTCTACTTCACATAGGTATTTTAAAAACATGTCCAAGTGCTTGAAAAATTAATTTCAAATTTCAATTTGAATATTCAGCACATTACAGTTAGCCAGCAGTGCAGTGGACACGCGGTGTGAGTATACAGTTAAAAAGATGAGCGAGCTGAGGATCAGTGAAGATACGGAATGACATATTAGGGGTATTCACTTATTCTCTGCATCCACTGCAAGCTATTGTTATGTATCCGCAACAAAGTTTTCAGAGGCCCT
>JAQFZC010001009.1:0-35845 GCA_034695205.1 Dicyrtoma fusca | reverse complement strand
ACTTTCAAAAGGGTCAAAGCAATAAATTAGCATTTTCAAAAAGATGTAAAACAAGAAATTAACATTTTTAAAACGGTAAAAACAAGAAGTCAACCTTTTCAAAAAGGTCTAAACAAGATATAAACACTTTCAAAACGGTCAAAACAAGAAATTACCGCTTTCAAAAAGATGTAAAACAAGAAATTACCGCTTTCAAAAAGATGTAAAACAAGAAATTACAGCCTTCAAAAAGATGTAAAACTAGATACAGTACCGTTTCGAATAGGTTAAGAGAAGACAAATTCTGGGAGAATTCCGGCTTGTTCATGGTGAAGGTATATCCTAGTTGCATTATAGCCAATCCAGCCGAGCCAGCGTCCAAATAGCCAAAATTCCAAAATAACCAAAGCATAAATTACATCGTATTAGCAGTTCCCCATAAATGCATTATCATATGTTAAGTGCCTCCGTAGTTTCCTTGTATTTTAAAACAACGACCAATTCATAGCGATCCTGAACGTACCTACCTATCGTCGGTGAAGGTGCATTGTGGCGTATGTCCAGCCGTCACTTAGTTGCATTGTGGCTCAAGTCCACAAAACGAGAAATCCTATTCATTTATTACATGCGGAGCCATTCACAACGCGCACACATACACAAAGTACTGTTCGGTGGACTTGCGCCACAATGCAATTACATATGTAGTTGAGCGGTGGACTTCCGCCACAATGCTTTTAAGGCAGAATTTGACTTACGCCACAATGCACCTTCACCGACGCTATGTATTATTGCATCATTTAAACTAAGAAGATGTACTCACTTATTAGCTGCCTCTGACTGGCCGTTTTCCAAGTTAAAATACCTGAGTGTGATGCATAGTAGTAACACAAGTGGATGCTGAACCGAACAATAGTTCCGGCTCCAAGTTTAGTGTTGACATGAAGCATTTATGAACATTAAAAGGATATTGTGGCCCCTAAAGTCTAGAAGTACAAGGAGCAATACCTTTTACAGGGAAATTGTTTGAATTTATTGCTTCTTAATTACAAGGTGCTGCCGTCGATTTGGTCCCAAAGTATCAGTTTCGGCTCTTGGCTACATATTATATAAACTATAAACAGTTCAATCCTGTAATTTCTTCGTCATCTATTGAGACGGGCGCATACCAAAACCGTCCTTTAAAATATGCGATAAAAGTCTTTCGGATATCCTGCCACATTTTGTCAAACTCTCATTAATGCTAAACTCTGTAAGCCGACCCATGCATGGTGGTCTTTTATTACTTCGAACTCATCGTCTCTTTCACTCTGGACCGTTTTATGTTTGCAGTTTGTACGTAGACTCAAGTATGATCTGCATGATTGACTCTACAATAGAATTTTATAGAGCTGCGGGGATTTTATGCGGGTTGACGCAGCGCGGACCGATTTCACTACCAATGGCCTTATGATCAGACTAATTACACTTTTCGGTGTTGCTTTGATACGTTTTCCCCCATTAATACGAGAATATTAGCATCACTACCAAAAAAAAAACGTTCTGTAACACAATTTGTAGAGGTGCCTCTACGGTTAGTTGGTTATTACACCTCTCCACTGTCTGCAAAGCAAATGAAGTTCAAAATGGGGCGCAAGCGGGACTTTTAACCTATTCGCAACTGGGGAACCATGGAAAGAATACTGAGCAAAATTGGTTAATTCCATAAATTTACTCTTTCAAAACGGTCAAAACTAGTAAACGACACTTTTTCAAAACGGTCAAAACTAGTAAAACGACACTTTTTCAAAACGGTCAAAACTAGTAAATAACACTTTTTCAAAACGGTCAAAACTAATAAACGACACTTTTTCAAAACGGTCAAAGCCAGTAAATAGCACTTTAAAAAGTTAAAAAATCTAGAAATTATCCTTTTCAAAATGATCGAAACTAGAAATCACGATTTTTAAAAACATTCAAAGCTAAATATATATTCCCGTTTCGAAAAGGTTAACCTTTTTGGGTCACGGAGGAGGAGATGAATTCAGAATTCTATCGCTCCTCTAACTCTATTTTGGCTGGTAATTCTTTCATGTCGGGGCTCTCGTTGTAATCATAGTGTGACAGAGGAGAGAGGGTTTGATGTAATATTTAAGAAGTGAAGTTTTAATGGTGGAATGCGGAGAGCTCACAAACTTCACTGAATGAACCAGCACCACCATCATAAATGCCGCAGTGAGGGAGGCTTCCTTATTACCTACGGTACCTATACCTACATTAAAAGCACTCCGAGGTAAGTACGGGGTCACACGATGAGAAAAGCTAATAATTTTATTTCGTAGTAAACATGACTTTTTGGATAACAACGTTTTTTTCCCCTTCTACCTTCTCCAGTGAATTCGTTATTATTTTTATTTATTTATTAAATTTCATTCCGTGGCTTCATTTGCACTTTTTTTCTTTCTCCTTCATGCTGATGTACAGGCGCGTACACAAACATATATATATAGACTATAGGCAATGGTAATGGTATTGGTAATGGTAGTAATGGTTATATTGCGAATTCCACTTGAGTGTTCATTTTTATTATAATATATCAGTACTAATAATAATGATTATAGTATTACATTTTGCACTTAAATTCGTAACAACAATAGTATATTAATTTATTATTTTTATACAGCTTCTTGTACGATCCATCGTTTATTAAGTCATGCGAAGAATTTTGGTTTTTTTTTGTGTGTAATATATTATGTTTATATATATTATATATAAGTATATTTATATATAAGTATAGTAATCATAATGCGACAACATACATATAGTCCGTGTGATCCAGAAGATTTAAAGAATAACGATCAGTGAGTATAATAATGTTTTCTACATATATATATACATATATATATATATAGTTTTAATATTACATCATCATCATGTTCTCATATATTCAATATATCAATTGTTCCATGATACATCTGCCCCTTCTTGACCAGCAACCAAAAAGATATCCTTAGAGATGGTCATGGTCAGTTAGTTACTTTTATTTATATATATATATATATACATATGTAGGTGTACCTACTTACATACTTGTTTTATTATTTTTTCCAGATTTACAAGCCTGCCTTGTGTTAAGTATGCTTTCAGCAATAAGGTCAAAAGGTACGAATTTTACTTGTGTTTTTTTTCCCCTCCTTCTTCTTCTTTTTACACTTTCACCGCACCACAAGCACAGCAGAGCCAAAATCGAAATCGAATTTTGCCATTTTCATTATTTTTCATTCAATTACATATACATACATATTAGATTCTTCTTTTAATATCATAATTCATAATATGCTTCGTTTTTCTTTTTCTTTTTAAATAATTATAAATACTTTGAATACTCACAGCTCGGATGATAGAGAACAAGAACCAGTACGAAAAATCTATCCCTGTCTCGTACTAAATTACATATGTATGTACCTACGTAAAGTAAATATGCGAAATACTACTAATTAGGTAATTAAATAGTGCACACGTAATCGATGCGTAAGTCGATTAAAGGAGGTAGTAGAGGTACTTTTAAATGGAGAACAGAATGGAAACTATACAATAATAATAATTATTATAATAAAAGTGAATCAATGATCAATTAAAGAAGATTCTGTCGAAGCTACTGAATCTGCACTAGAAGGGGGACGTTCGTAATTATATGTATAATATTTAATATTATTGTGCGTGCAAGTTTTACCTGGAAAGCTTTCTTTTTTTTTTGAGAAGAATAGAAACTTGTTTTCTTTCATGAAAAAAGTTATGATTCTATATTCCCAAGTTTGAGCTGCGCCAGCTGTAGCTGTAGAATATTTTAATATTTAAAAAACTAGACTTAAGATGTGTATGTATATATGAGAAATCGTCGGGGTTCTAGTGCAGATTCAATGGGAGCCGAGCCTCTTCTTCTAATGTAGGTACTTTA
Organism: Dicyrtoma fusca; assembly: GCA_034695205.1. Lineage (NCBI taxonomy): Eukaryota > Metazoa > Arthropoda > Collembola > Symphypleona > Dicyrtomidae > Dicyrtoma > Dicyrtoma fusca. The sequence continues at coordinate 31,932 of JAQFZC010001009.1, read as the reverse complement.
AATACATAAGTTCTAAAAAACTCAATAATAATAATAATAACTTGACTAATACGACAAAAGTTCATTTCAAGGTTTTAAGCCCCTTCAAAAGTGTGACAAAGAAATATCCTACGGTATAATATAGTACACACACACATTTACAAATACAAATGAATTTTTTTTTAGATAAGCGTACGAAAAGTAGATTTCATTGTAAATTCATTCAAGCACCGCCCAGTCATTTAGTAGTACCCATATATATATATATGTATGTATAACATGTGTGTCCATAATATTTTTTATATAAATCACAAAATTAGCAAAAAAGTTTTTCCTAAGGTCATATTATAATGTTTAATTATAATGTATCGATACATGTACACAAGTATACGTATATACGCAGGTATAAAATAATCCAGCTATTAAATCCTGACTGTATTATTTATTTATTTCTTCTTCTTCTTCTTCTTATTATTCTTCTTCGTCATCTTCTCATTCTTCTAATAAATTTGAATGCCATGCTAGAATACTACAGAATATAATATTACATGACTAGCTGTAATAATTTTACTCCGGGCCATCTCAATACATAATCGTGTACATAGGTATTTTGACTACGTATTTTTTTATACCGACTATTATAAATAATTTTGTTTCGCAATTTCGCAACTCGCAACCTAAGTAGTAATAATAATAATAATTGTATCTTTACAATATTTTTTTTACTGTATTATACCTCATACCAACAATAATATAATCATTGATTTAAATCGCTAGTAAAGTTATCACATAATCCATACTGTAATGCTAAAAGGCAAGACTGGATCTAAGGGTATTGCGATTAGTTAGTTTAATAATAATATTGTATAATATTATGCATGTTTCGTTGCGGCACCAATGCTATAGCACCCCCCACGGTCACAAACAAAATTTTACACTGTACATATGTATGTAATTACGGCGTATTGTCCAAAGATGAATATATTTTTGTAATTACTAAGAACCTGTGAACCAGCCAAAGTATAACATTGCATTTGGGTGATACGATCGATATATAGGTATATACTCTTTCACGTTGAGTTAAATGAGAGAGTGTGTGTGGGTGTGTGTGAGTGTTAGTGTGGTGTGTGTGTTGCCTAGTAAATTCTAAACTTTAAAGTTGAAAGGGAAGGGCAAAGAGAGATTTGATTACTGTCCCTTAAAAAACTGAATGATTCCGAATTTGTTTTCTCCCAAAATTCTACGCATAATAATTCATTCACAAGGATTTTGATTTTGATATTTGAGGGGTCCAAACTATTGCGAACACACTGCTTTTTTTTCTTCCGACAGAGCAACACAACAGGGACTATTATGTGAAGCCGAGGTGGGATTTTGTTTTTGTCATCCACTACAACAGAGACTCACTCTTTCACCAGAACCTTTTCCCTTTAAATGTACCTACCTTACGTCTAGAGCTGTGTCTACTAATACCTAATTACAGTACCAACTACATAACTCACTAACTAGAACCGGCATCCATAAGAGGTGAGCAGGTAATTATACCAAGTATCCGTTAATTATATAATTATATATATTTTATATATATATATATTTAAATATGCATATCAGTAGCGTAAAAATGATCTAATGATTACGAGTGTTTGCAAGAATTCGATTACAAAATCAATTAATAACTTCTTTTTTTCCCCCACTTTGGACTTAACTTATCTGTATAGATAATCTTGTTCTGAAGAAGAATTAACGTATCCTTTTCCTTAGTCTCCTAGTGTAAGTGGTAGAAGGAGTAATGATGGAATCTGTTAGTACCTACCTACTGTACATTATTCATGGGGTGTGGGCTCAGAAGATGACGTTGAGGAACATCATCATCTACATACATCAACATATGGGCTCAATAATTTGTAGGTAGTAGTGGCGTATAAAAAATATTTCGATGAGGTGTTGTTTCTTCCATTATTTTTTTTCTCTCTCTCTCTTTTCTTTCGAAGAGTACCAGATTCAAGTTTTTAGAAAAAGTTTCAAACGCGATCAAATCTAAAAAATGTAAGTAACTATATAGACAATGCCAATGTTGTATAACACTTTTCCACCTGATAGTAAATACTCGACAATATACATAATAATTATAGTTACTTCTACATAGATAAATGGCGAGGACTGCAGATTAATCATAGTCACGTGGAGCTAAATATATTATGTTATATTATATTATTTTTTTTTCAGTGAAGCTGTCAATAGGTGAACATCATCTAGGCAGGGCGTGTTGTTTTTTTTTTGGAGAGTAATGACATTACATGGATAGATCATAGACGGGTACGGTATATATTTGGTATGGAAAAATGTTAGGCAATTTAAATAGTTTTATACTGATTAATTATAGTAAACCTACGATTTACGCAATGTATTTAGTTCAATAGATTATGTTAGTTAGGTATGTATACATAGCTATAGTTTCAAGTGCAGAGGATGTATAGTAAGTATATATGTTCTAGTAGTATGAAAAATCAATGGGGAGATTAGAGTTACTGCTTACTTTTTAAGTACATACGCTCGTGACCTGTAATTTAAGTTAAGCTAAATGTGATGGCATCACTGACGACTTTCTTCCTTCCCTTAGCATAAGTTCATAACTATCTTGGTATTATGATTATTATTATTATATTATAGATGATTGAATTAATGTAATTGTTTTTTTTTCTTTTTATAAAAAAGAAGTCACCCCTCACTCAACTTTCACTCAAGGTTAGCTAAACTGTTTTTAGTTGGACAGGTAATCTAACTGGTATGCTACGCACTTCTTCATTATCGTTGGCTATAAGGTAGGAATGCATAATATATTATTATTATTATTATCGTAATAATATTTTGGTTAGTTACAAAAGCTAATTGAGAGTTAAGCTACATTTCGTTAGTGTTTATGGAGATTGTATATAGTTGAATGTTGGAGCTGTTTATCGGTACCGCAGTACCGGTATGTAGTACCTGGTTTGATGTAAATTAAAGCGCATTTACGTTAAACTGCAGTGGACCAATGATTATATAGCATTGTTATTTTTTTTATATTATTTTGTTAGTTGATAGGTTATGTAATTTAGACATCCGTCATTCTTGACGAGATGGACGGGGATCTCGAGTGAATGACAACTTTGTGACTTCCTTCCGTTTCGTCAATCACCACTGATGTGGTAAATTTGTCATCAGTATCGTCTGTTCTGGAGTCTTGCTGACTTTGAGCTCGAAGGTGTTTGTGCTTTCGCCACGCCGTTTGAATGAGACGAGCACAGTATTCTTCACGCTGTCGCCAGAGAGTTGACGAGACAGGTTCGTAGCCTGGACGATCCAGGGCCACTTGAACTTCGTTGAGCTCGACGGCTTCTTCAATGGGATTTCCTTTACGGGCAAAGAAGTCTCGAGTGAGAGCATCCAAAATGTCGACGCAGTACATCATATCCCCTGTAAACAGAACGTAATAGTCATATATAGTCAAAGGGTACACGCAAAGATATACGAGTATAGGCTTTCAGTATACAAAAATAATCACGTTCTAGCTACCTGTACCTTTGCATATGGGAACATCCATAGAAATTATTTTGTATTTGTTAGGTTTATGTATTTGCATGGGTGGTTCAAGGACGTCCAGGAAGTCAGACAGTTGATCATAACGAATGTACTGTGTTCCATCGGGATCAAATTGAGCCCAAATTTCGTAGTACATGTCATAGTCATCGTCTGTGAGCCCCTCTTGAACTTCCTCCGTTGCTTGTGAGTAATTTTCCAAAATAACGGCAATGTACATGTTAATCACAATAAGGAAACTAATAACGAGGTAACAGAGTAGAAAAGCGATTCCTACAGTAGGGCTCCCACAATTACCCGGGTCTCCCAAGTCCATATTTGGTAAATTGCATTCTTCTTCATTGATTATTCCAGCGAGGACTCCGTCCCATCCTAAAAGTAGACACGCACAATAATCAAATCATGTAATTTCGTACACAGAGAGATAAGTTATCTAAGAAGCGAGGAAAGTTCTGAGACAGTGACGCCAAGAAGTTTAATTCCAAGCATATGTTATGTTCGAACCAAAATGAAGAGAGACTAAAAGCATACCCGCCGATGTAGACATTTGGAAGAGTAAAATCATGGACTGCCCAAAAGTTTGGAAATTATACACCTCATCTAGGCCACCACTCGGAATTTTGACATTCATGAAGAATGACATGCCAAAAATTGCGAAAATGAACATGACGAGAAAGAGAAGAAGGCAGATGTTGAAAAGGGCTGGGAGCGACATAGCCAAGGCGAAGAGCAAGGTTCGAATGCCTTTGGCTCCTTTGACAAGTCGGAGGACTCGACCTACTTTGGCAACTCGTACAACTCGAAGCAAAGTTGGAGATACAAAGTATTTTTCAATCAAGTCACTCAAAAGTAAACCTAGAATTCGACCAAAGACAGAACAGTATTACTCAAATCAGTGAACTCCCTAAATAATAATTTAACATGTTTCATCCAAAAGGAAAGCAGTGCTCACCAACTATAGACAATATTACAACGACGAAATCAAAAAGGTTCCAAGGCTCTTTAAAGTAGTGATAGCGAAGGGCAAATACTTTCAATGCGCATTCTGTAGAGAATATAGCTATAAAAATGCCATTAAGATATTCTAGTACTTTGTCCCAAATCTGAAAGAAAAGTATATTCATCAAACATTTAATTACCTTTAAAAAATAATTATGGTAAAAAAGCATGTGAACACAGGTCATTTTAAAATAGAAGTTCCAGTAATAAATTAGAAAATAAAAAGCTCAAGTTTTCTCTCTCTACCAAGTACTAGTAGCAATGGCATATCCAAATATCTTTAGTACTCAAACCAATACTAAAACTAAGTAACAATGTACTTACAGGTTTCTGCTGAAAATGGTCCATTGTCATTGTTACCATGTTGAACCCAATAAAAAGCATAATAAGCATGTCAAATTTCGTATTCGTACAGACTTCAAATACGATAGCTTGTGGTCTCCACTGTAATAGGTCAGTCATTAAAAAAAGAAATAAGTTACAAATCCAAAAACATTACAGAAGAGTATCTAAACTGTACAACCAATGTAATGTAGTAAGTAGAAAGTAATACAAAATACTTACACGAGGTCTTGGAATTGCCTTTAGCGGTTTCTTGGAGCCCATCTTTTTCATGGCGTTGTAGTACTTCTTTTGATCGTCCGTCATGAACATTTCCAGTGAGCCACCAGCTTTCTTCTTTTGTTCGTTGAAGTTATCGATGATAACTCCAATAAACAGATTTAAAGTGAAAAATGAGCCAAAGATGATAAAAATTACAAAGTAGACGTACATGACAAAGTTAACTTCTCGATGCGGTTGATCATCCAACTGTATATAATAGAATAGCAAAATGAATAATATGTATACACATACACCGTAGAGCCACAGTAAATACGCTACAAAATACGGTAATTCATACTTAGTTGTAAATAGAGCAAAATATAGTGTGTTCAAAGGCATAAGAGCATTTTACCCCGCGGGAGTCCGTGGCGTCGTTCATAATCTGAATCCAACCTTTGAAAGTTGCTACTTGGAAGAGACAAAGATAGGCTTTGCCGACATGATCAAAGTTCATTTGAGGATTTTCCCACGTCAAATTATTTGCTAAACATTCTTGCTTGTTTTTGATGATGCGGTAGTCTGGCCGCAAGTTATCCGCAGGATCAATGCACTGGAAATTAGATAAACGTAGGTATATATTACACTATACCGTCTCATCAAATACATCAAACAGAACAATGATTATGGAGCCATTACAGTACAAAGAGTTCCAGACAAAATACTCGAGTCAAAATACTCCAACTAATAAGATTACTAACTACCACTAACTAAATAAATTAAACACTGTACATTATAATGTTATCTAAAACTCCCGTTGGGGTCTTTCAGGCAATTACAGTTAATAGTAACAGTGTGAATAAGTTTTTACTTTTCCTTTTGTAGCTCCTTATATTCCATAAACGTGTGCAGAAATAAGCCTTTGTTTAAATTACCTTTTGAAATTTCCCGTTAAACAGCTGAACTCCCATGATAGCGAATATAAGCCAAAAGATGAGACACACGAGGAGCACATTGAAGATACTGGGAATGGCCTGGACGAGAGCATTGACGACCACTCTCATACCCTGCATTCTAGACATGGCTCTCAATGGACGAAGAGCACGCAACGTTCTCATCGTTTTAAATGCCTGAACACTTCCAGCTCCCGCCAAACTAGCAATGAAGTTGATCAAAGATACCTACGGGCAACAGAGGCAAATGATTAGTTCCCCTTCCTTACCCCCGACAAGGAAATATTAGTACATCATTTGTTTTTGTTGACAGTTTCCTAACCATGACAATGACGAAGTCAAGCCAGCACCATGCATTTGAGAAGTAAGCAACGAATCCGAGTGCCAGCCATTTGATTAACATTTCCAGGAAAAAAATGACAGTGAAGATTCGATCCATGTAGTAGAGAATGTCAGTGAGAACTGGATTTTTAGGGAGATGGACATCTTCTAAAGCCTACAATGAACAACAAAAAATCAGCCATTCATGAAAAATGGGCTCAAGGAGTTCAAAATACTTCATTTTTATATGTACTGAGATTATAAAATATTGGTACGTAGGACTTACGAGTGCAAGAGAGGAAAGTAAAATCATAATTATCACAGCCGTTTCAAAATATTTGTTTTCAATCAGGCGGAAAGTTTTCAGTCTGAGATTAGCAAATCCTATAGCCAATGGTGTATCATCCACGGCAAGCAAAGGAAATCTGTCGTAAAAGCCGGGTGGAAAGCAATCTGCAGGATACTCTTCCTCTTCTTCAGGATTTTTGGGTGGAGCGGGTGCAGGAGGTTCACCCTCAGCATCTTCCGCAATTTCTTCATCATCCTCGGTCCACTCCCGATCTTCTTTACTCAAATCTCTTTTCTCTTCCTCTTCATTGTCTATCGTGTCATCCTTATTTGTGGCCATGTCCGCTCCGCCAAATGTCTCCATACTTTGATGTCCATAATCTTTAGGGTAGTGGGAGTGGGAGCCGTAGGATTTCATACTCAGCGTCTCCTCATCTTTCTCCTTTCGCATTAAAATCATCTCCCTTTCCTTCTCCTTCTCCTTTTCTAATCTGTTATCCTCCATGCTGTGCTTCAAGCTGTTGACCATCTTGTTAGCATTTATTACCATTCGAGCCTTCTGGGCTAACTTATGCTTCAGCTCTCCAGCTAAAGAAGCAATAGAACAGTCAAGAAATTAATCCATTATTTTCTTTCATTCAACAGGCAAAGGACATGTAATAGACATAGTTCCTAACCTTGTATAGTCATATCGTTTGTTTCTGCCATATTATTATCAAAGGTCTTGTCACGAATGGCGTTTACAGCTCCATTCCCCTCCGGCACTTGCTGCGTTTGGTCAGAAATTTGGTTTCTGGGGCGGGGTTTACACAATCCCACTAGACAACCAACGGATCTTCGTACCAAGGATTTAATCCAACGAATGAATCGACCGATTCGGTTGAATGCTTCTGATAGTTTGTTTGTCTCAGCATCAGCTGTCGGAGCAGACAAATTAGATGCTCCAAAGCTGCTGAGCAACAAGGCCAAGAAGAGATTGAGAACCTGAAATGTAAAGAAAATTTGATTATTAAACCCACATGTTTTGACGGCTTTCCACTAAGACTTAATTTAGATTATTTGGCACGCCCTGATCGTCCTCAAACAGTAAAATTGTTCAAAGTATACTTACGACTAAATTGCCAATGATGACGGTAGCTAAGAAGAATGGAACACATGACGCATCCCCAACCAGCATACAGTCCCACATTGATTCAATCCACTCCCCACACAATACGCGAAAAATGATCATAAATGAATGCCAGAAGTCTGTAAAATTCCATCTGGGCAATTCTTCATTTGGGAATAGGTGTACTTTATCTGAAATTTACAAAAAATTAAATTTACAACCACACAAAACTTACTCAATACGCGTATCAAATGCTAAAATCTCTAGTTACACCAAGTAACTTGAACGATAATAAGTGTTTAGTGCTGAACTGCTATTAATTACCGAAATAGTTTTTGGCAAATAGCTGCATCCCCATCACGGCAAATATAAAGATGATAATGATTAAGACAAACACAAGATTACCCAGAGCTCCCATTGTTTTACCCATGATGCTGATCAGCAAATTCAAAGTTGGCCAAGACTTGGCTAACTTGAAAACTCGGAGCTAGAACATCAAAAATTAATTTAAATACGTATACGCAGTACATATATTGAACAACCCCAAAGAAAAAAGACTCAACGAAAGCGTACCAGTCGAAAAGACCGCAGGGCGCTGATTCCTGGTAAGTTGGCGTCTTCAAACAGCATTTCCAATAAGGATAGAGTGACGATGATGAAATCAAAGATGTTCCAACCAACTTGAAAGTAAAATTTTGGACTCATAGCCACAAGTTTCATGAGAGCTTCTGCTGCAAAAATGGTTGAGAATACCTGAAGGGATTCAAAAAAGAATAGGTTATTGTAATTATGTTCGTAACAAAGCTCATTTCGTAATAAAATTGCTATTAAAACTTTACTGAAAACAGTAAACAGGATCGCTTACAGTATTTCCTAATTTGAGAGCTCTTTCCATAGGTGGATTCTGATCGAGTCCATAGTGATCAAGAGCCATGAAAAGTGTGTTGACAGCTATAGCAAGTGTGATGAGAAGCTCGGCAAACGGGTCAAAGACGAGGAAAGCGACGACTTTTTGAATGAAACTCCATGGAAATCCACAGTCCCAGATGCAGAAGACATCAATACATCTGAAGCATAATTCGATCACTTTCTGCTTGAAGCGATTTCCTTCTTCCTCTTCCTCTGTGTTAAAATAGTATGTTGAGACTAGAGTAATTATATTTTTGGAGAAAGTGCCGAAGATCCAGTGTGGTCAAAGTGCGAAACGCGTGTTTTACATTAAGTAGGATTTTTTTTATGCCAGGCAGAAAGTGAAGATTTGAAAAAGTGATGAAGGTGGATGGTGGCGTGATGAGCCAAAAATAGGTGCCATCATCGTGATATAGTCAACCCACAGCAACGCACCGGTTGAAGTAGTCGAGGAATTTTTTAATTGTCGTATAACAGTCAGCAGCAGAATTTTGCAGAATTGCAGAATTGCAGAAACACAGCATTTGTGTGGTGCGATAAATTTCAATTGAGTCAAATCAAATAATATTTTCATTAAATCTCTCTCTCGAGGTTGTTCTCATGATCATTATTCCTTATAAATTATAATTTACAGTTTTGCCAACTAATTATACATTTATCAGATCACGGAATTACGACATTTACATTACACGACAATGGTTTTTCCCATTCATCATAACTTGCTCCAGCCAGTTTTACATTGAACAACATCGAAGTTAAAATACCAGATATAGGAAGCTATCAGCCAAGCTATATTCTCGTCTCAAAACCATCAAAGAAGAATATCAAATCATTTCACTAAATATAATCAATTCAATTCGTATTTGGTCTCAATTGTTTTTTCATTTTTTTTCCGCACCAACCAACACTGAGAATTAGTTAAGCGCTAAGCTAGGATTTACTAAGAATAACTTGCATGTCAACTAGTTCTAATTACCTATTTAAATCTAGCAATTTACCTAAGCATGCAAGCAAATCACCAACCAGCTCTAAAGTCAACTTCAAATTAAAATAATTGGATAGAAAAGCTACAATCTATTATGGACTGTATAAACGTTAGTCAGCTTACTTTTAACTTTAACAGCTTTTTGTAATTCAGCACGTTACATACTAGTAAAAAAAACTAGAAGAGGGGCAGTAAGCTACTAGTAGGGCCACTACGTCTACGGGGCACGCGGTAAATTATGCCAAGCTATAGTCATAGGCGAAAAAGCAGAGAAAGCATCATATTGTACAGAGATATTGCCCGGAATACTTAAACGCCAATAACAAGAAGGTCCAGCAGTGGAGCAGTGTATGTGTTGCACGAAAATTGATTGCATAACAGTTGAAGCCAAAATGCTCCTCATAAAACATCGACAACACACATTGGATTTTACAACAGACACGAAGCATATGAACAAATAGACACAGCAAACGTACCTCCTCGGTCGCTGGCTTTACTCTCCCGTCCAGCCTCCTTGATAATGTCATTCAAAACCATTACGTCTAAAAGGGACAGAAGAAAATACTAGACTGTCATTACCATTAAATATTCGTGATACGTGAGGTACCGAGAGTTGGCTCACGGCTAATAGTTTATTAATACAGAGAGCTGAATAGGGAACCTTTCATATCCACTCCCGTTGCACTGTGTTGCAATTGATCGGCATAATAATTTTCCCTTTCTCCTTGTTGCTTCATGTGAAGGTTATGTTTCCTAACGTCGTCGTAGCTTCCCATCACCTCCTAGTCATCAATAAGTAAGTTAGTTAGTTTTACAACTCTTGTACGTAACTACATAGGTATCAATAGTATGTATGTATTCATCCGCCATACCGGGTCGTAGTTGTGAGAGCCTTTGTCTCCGTCGGTGGCGTAAGATGATAACGTTTTTGATCGTTGCCTGAGCTGACTTTCTTTGGTGATTGGAGGTCCCACCCCCAGACCGAATGGACGACCTAAAAGATCTCCGTGTGATGTGTAAGATAATCTGGATGCATGGGAATTGTAGGACGAATGACGAGATCCCAAAGCTAAATGAAAATCAATAATTAATCCGTTACGACGTTAGCAGAAAGGCTTCAAATTTATCTTTTCTAGCATCGGCCTTTTACAAAGTCCAAAGTGAGTGTACCAAAAAAAAACAACAAAAAAAAGTTGACAAACTCACCTGCACCATTATACATGTTCATGGGAACAATAATTGCACCATTTTCTTCCGACATCGGCGTGGCAGCCGTGGAGTCATCTGCATAGGGTAAATGTTCTTGAGCATCCATGTAAGTTGACAGAACTAACGGCTTCTTATCCCCATACCGTCTTCCATACTTGTATTGATGTGATCCCCTGGACCCACGTCGAATATTAAATGGGCTTCCAGGTAAGCTCAAACTTGCCTGCATTGAATAAATTTGGGAATATAAACATAAGTCAGGGAATACAGAATGAAGTAGAACAAAAGCAACGGTGTCGTTGCTCTATTCATTGGTCATTCCAGATAAGAAATTCACTAAGCAATTGTATCATGCTCCCTTGCCTTCCTCACACGACCGTTTAGTTTCGAATGACTCTCAGCCTCTCCGATGGAGCCGTCACAGTCCGATTTGATGGACATTTTCTCATTATTCTGGTCATTGCCAGCACGTCCCCCATCAACCCACATTTCATAACTCTTGCTGGAGAAAGAAGGAGACTTCCCAATGCTCTCATTCTCCTCTTCCACTTCGGGCTCTACTACATTTCCACCACCACGGCGTGCCAGATCTCTGGCATCGTGAGCTTCTTGAGCAGCCTGTCGTGCTAGAGCTTCTTCCTACAGAATTACGCATAGACAGACAAGCCGATTAAGGACCTGAACGAGCACAGATCAATGTACGTACTGCATAAATGGTAGTCCTAGTAAGATCATAATGAAAAAACGACTCCCTTACTCTCATAGCTTCTTCTTCCGCCGCGGCTGCCATATCTTCCTCTTCAGCTTTCTTTTGCAACTCATCGTATGACATGGCGACAATAGCCAAGATCAAATTGACAAGGTAGAATGATCCCAAAAAGATAATAACAATAAAAAATAACATGTGCCACGGTCCAGCCGCTCTTAAAATCTACAAATCAATAAAAAGATCAACCATTAGTTTGTACCTCGCTTCATTCAGAAAAATAAGTTTCAAGTAACTAGGAACTGGAATGTTTGTACTGCATAAAAAATACTAGTTATTGTTAGCTGAGAAAAGGTATTACATGTTGATATAAACTCTCCCAGTAATCTTGTGTCATTAGCCGAAAAGCAGACAGAAAGGCCCAGCCAAAGGAATCGAATGACGTAAAACCATAATTGGGATTACCGCCATATCCTTGTAAGCATGTGTAGTTGTTTGATTTCGTCATAACGTCACAATTTCTACGGAGCACATTGATTATTTTAATTTGAGACAATTTTCGAAGCTTTTAAAAGCCCCATGAAACAAAATTCCATAAAAGATAACACAAAAAAAGTTTTTTTTATGGAGACGTACCCTGCTCCGGTAGAATTTCCGCAGAGGGGGTAATCGGCTTGGATATCTTCGGTGAACCAATGAGCTAGGAAACAAATTGTCCATTATTAAAAAATGTTGGGATCAACTAACGATAGTAAATGGTACTCGTCATGAACTACCAGCATGGAATCACAGAGGTAGATTGTCTTACTTGAATTGCCGTTCCAGGCTTTATAGTCGTCTAAAGTAATATTAAATACGCTCTCCCCATCATAGTATTCTGGTGGAAGATTTAATACGCATTTCTGTGTTAACACTCCCATATAAATCTGAAGTCCCATCAAAGCAAACACTGACAATGCGAAAATTGTCAAGATTATCACATCCCGGAGATTCTTGACGGACTCTATGACAGCCCCGACGATAGTTTTCAAACCTAAAAACATATTTTGTTTTCCATCACACAACAAGTCTAGCTACGATGAACAGCTGAGAATTCAAGAAACACAATTTATACATTGACTTGAATAAAGTCATTCAGTTCTTGAATACACACCAACAATAGGGTCAAGTAAAAAGGTTCAAGAAGGTAATTTTATCCGGTTCTATAGGGGTTGATCTAACATCTACATAATCTACACAAGTACTAGTTTAATAGTATTCTCTACAATTTGTAAACTACAGGAGGCTAAGTCTTACCAGGTACTATAGCTACGGTTTTCAAGGCTCGAAGAACTCGGAATGTTCTCAAAGCTGCTAGATTGCCCAAATTGATGCCCATTGTTACATAGCTGAAATATGATTAGATACCATACATTTCCAAAACCACAGTTGACCAAGATAATTATATTAATAAAAGATACACAATAATCAAGTATTTACAATAAGAGTATTAATTTATACAAAACTTAAAGGAAGGCAATTTTCTAAAGAGTATTAGTTTACCAACACGGAATATATTAAATGATCAAATGACTAAAGAGTAAATTAATGTAAATATTTGACTAAAAACTAATTATTCTATGAATATTTTAACTAATGTAATTGTATACTCACGCTAATGTGATAACTACGAAATCTAGCCAATTCCAGGCATCTCTAAGGTAGGTAAATTTTTCCAAAATGAACCCTCGGGCCATCACTTTTACGGCGGACTCAAATGTGTAAATCGCAGTAAAAATTACTCTACACAATACGAACAGCAACAATACAAATTACATTACTTCACACATCAATTATAGTACCTTCTGCTGTACACTATATATTTATATCGTACTTCAATTCATGTATCAAAATCAACTATATTTTGTTGTAATCAAAAATCCTAAATTCAAAGAATTTAAGACCTAGATGCAATGCATCTACTTTCAAAAAAACAATAATAATAGTACTGTAAAAGACACCAAAAAAATGGTTGCATTAGTATCAAATGTGGGAGAACTGAAAGTTGGACGGCTTACTCGGTGGACTCTGTGACAGGAGAAGGAGGCATGATCATGACAAAACAATTTGTTAAAATGGTCGTGATAATGCAGAGAGAGAATAGCCCATGGGTTAGAATTCCTATGGCTACTCGACGGACAGGATTGAATGGACTCAGCAACCACACGGCATCAGTTGCACTAAACCGGAAAATGTTCTTGTTCTTACTAACGATCACGAAGGTCTGCAAAGGAAACATTCAACAATATATTCGATTAAGAACAGACCACCATTTCACATTCGTATGATTTCCCCCATCATACTTGCAACTTGTGTCAGAACGACTAAAATGAACTAAAATAAAAAATGATTCTATGTTATATGTCATATGTAGTACCAAACATTCTTAAATTATCGAGCATAAAATAATGATCTCGTCGTACCGCCTGATTTGCATAGAATGGATCTATATCCTCCAGAGGAACGGAGGCTAACTCAGGATCAAAAGCAGCGGCCATCCGAATCGGCAACGGCATTCCTTGCTCCAAATTAGGGTTCGGATGCGGACCTTCATCTTCGTCATCTTCATCGTAGCGAACCTAACCCAAAACCCAAATTCCACCAATATTAGCACTGCTTCCCCCTATTCCGACCATGTCAAAAGAAAAGTTCGTCCTCCGCAGACCGTTCTTCTGGTGTCTGGTAGGATCAGTTTTTTTCCATTCCATTAATTTACTTTTTACTGCTCACAACAATAATAATTACGAGAGTTCAACTCGTAACAAGCACTTATTTTTAGCCGAAGAAAGCAACATTTTTTCACTTGCAACGTCAAGCAGCATATCAGTATCACGATCACGATATATATTTAAATTCTTCCACAAAAAAAACTACAGTACAAACTACAAACTACTAACAACTAAGAGATCAGCACGTAGCAACGACATTCAGGGTGCAAATATATATGTAAGAAACCATGCAAAATCAAATTATCCATACGTTAGGCTAGCACAAGATGCTTTTTTGTCCCGTAAAATAAGTTGTACGTAAATATGTTGAATGTGGTAATTGTAGTAGCTGATGTATTAGTAAGTCTACTAATTATTTTTACCGTGTTACATAGACAAAGTCATACCCACGTCCCACACAATCTGTGTTATGCGGGGGGAGTCACTTTTTTTTTTAATTGTAGGTTTGATAGTCGAAACCTTGCTCAAACCCAGTACAATTTTGATAGGTTAATAGTACTAGTAATTAAATGTGATTGTAGGTAGGTGATTACGTGTGATGGATAATACTCCTAATAGTGGTTTGAACGAGATGCAAGAGAGTAGCTTGCTGTAGTCTAAAGCAGAGCTTTACTTCATTTCCACACAAAAACAACTATGAACTATGATCTACAGTTCAAAAACTGGAAAAAGTTTTGATCATTTACAGTGATACTACCACTGTACATAGGTACTAATATATAGTACCTACTGAAAAAGTGTTGCGTAGTAATAAAAAAAACAAAATATGGTGTGGTTTCGTGAGTCCATATTATTATATATGTGTCAACAAAATATTTTGTTTTTTTTTTGCAAAAATTCGATATTTGCAAAGAGATGATAACTTGGAAATATAAGTACAAGTTACAACGGCGTTTTTTTTATATATATATAATTATCAAATCAGCTTCAGCATCAGACAGACTATCAGACACGTTGTACATGAAAACTTCAACTTTGACGGGATGTATATTATTATTAGCATTAATTATTTTAATGGTCGGTCGGTCATCTTGCCTCCACATTGGAGAAATGAGAAAGAGATCCTTTTTAAAGATACCTAAACATGAAAGTCCAAGGGAGTTTTAAAGTACCGTAAAGCTTCAAATAGAAACCCTCGGGTTATAAATGAAAATAAGCCCTCAGACCCCGGCTATATGAGGAACCCGGGCTCTATTCGGGTCTGGATGGGGTTATAGAAAAACTCACCTTCAGACCCCGGGTTATATTAGGGACCCGGGCTCTATTTGAAGTTTTACGGTACCTAATCTAAAAATCAAAACTATTTCTCATTTCAGATCATGGAATCATGGAATCATGGAACTGCCCAAAAAAAAACTACCGATAGCTCACACTACTGTGGTTCGGGTAGTTAGTTTTAGTTTTTTTTTAGCACTAAATAATTCTATGCTGAGGGTCACACTCTAGACTAGTACCACACCATTCAAAGTTGGCGGTACGGTACGGCTACGAGGATTTATGGCTCATGATGATAACGTTCACACGCTGCCCCGGCCCGCACTGCGTCATACTGCCGTCGCCATTTTATTCAATTTAGCCACACTCTCTAATAGCATAGGTTACGGCTGCCCTGCCTTCGATTTTGGATTGAAATATATCTTTTTTTTATCTTATAGTAAACCTACTCCCACGGCTGACTTTATTGTACATTTGTTTTTCAATTTCCGACACCAAAAACTTTATACTGTAGGTACTCCCTTCCCTTCCCTGCCTGCCTGCCCTTCCTTGCTGCTGCCCTGTCTTTTTTTGTAAAACAACTTGACCTATATAGCCACCGATTTTAGAGAGTAATGAAATGTGAAAGCCTACTTGCCTACTAGTACTAGATTACTAGTTACTAGTATAGGAATAGTAGGTTACGTGGCTTATCTCACTATCAAACCGCTTAACTTATGCATTTCCCTAGAAATAAATTCTGCTGCATTTTTTTCTCTTTCTCCCAGAGAACGTGATTGTGCATTTCTTCTCTGCTTTTGGTTTCACTATTTAGTTGACCAGGTCACACTCTGCTCTGCGTTTCTAGATTACAGCTATTTAGAGAGAGAGAGAGGCACGATTAAGAGCTGCGTGTATTTTTACTGTTGCAGTTTATTTCTACCATTATATTATATAGATATATGTAGGTGTGGAATTCGTGTAGCTATAAAAAAAAAAGTGTGTAGCTTCAGCTTCTGCTACTACTACCTGATATTAAAATGTCGATCATGTTTGACCGACCATTCCCTATGTGTATT
Organism: Dicyrtoma fusca; assembly: GCA_034695205.1. Classification (NCBI taxonomy): domain Eukaryota; kingdom Metazoa; phylum Arthropoda; class Collembola; order Symphypleona; family Dicyrtomidae; genus Dicyrtoma; species Dicyrtoma fusca. The sequence goes on along the minus strand of JAQFZC010001009.1, from coordinate 15,315 downwards.
TTATGAGGGTATAGAGAGAAAAACTAACAATAGGTGTTTAATTAAGGTGATTCAGATGAAAAAAGCTGTAACATTTAAGGAGGCTAACAGTCTCCTTAAGAGTGAGGCAAGTGAGAGAATTTCCCAGTATGGGTTATTATTAGGATCCTATGTGGGTCTAATTATTGACGGATTGAATCGATGTAGGTATAGTATGTATGTGCAGAGAATGTACCTACATACGAGCTGAAGTTATTTCAGGCATTTTTTCCTCTAATTCACAGTTTTCGTAGTTCGTAGTTGGTTAGTAATTAGGCGTTAGTTAATTAAGTATGCACATGCTGAGGACACGTGATTTATAGCACGTAACAATAAAATGGAGCTACTACATATAATTACTATTATAGCACCTAGGTATGTACATACATATTATGACGGAGATTATAGCAGTATAACATTAATAGAGATCTCTACTCGACACAAAATGCATACGGGAATAATTTGTAAAGTAGGTAATGAATAATGAAGCTTTTGAATTATACAGCTGCTCTCTACCAAACGAACTACTAGTAAATAGTTTTCCGTAGTGAAGGCAAATGGCATGGTTCGTTGGGTTTCGAGTGTAATCAAAGTGACATTATAATTGTGTATAGGTGGGTAGGTAGGTAGGTAAGTATATCTCCCTCATATTTATGAAATCCAGTTGAATTTTTGTTTACTGTTCTCACATCTTATCTTCGACTTGCATCATGTTACGCAAATGCTAATTAGCTCTTCCTGCTACTGAAACTTTACGGTTTGGAAGCCAAGGCTTCAGAACATTTCAGAACGTAGGTCAGAAATGGAGTGTTTGCTAGTGGGTATACATATAGCTTTGTTTTTATTATTGAGCATGCTGAAAATGAATTGAACTTGAAGGGAGAGCTAATTAGACTAATTACTAATTGTGAGTATAATTTTTACCTCCCTATGCAAGTACAGTACAGTATATGGGTTTAGCGTAGTTATATGTAGTCTTCGTATGTTAGTAGTATAGTATATAATGTCGTTCTTGAAATAAAAGCTTTGTTAACTCCTAAAATTAATGGCGTGCTTTCGAAATCTAGATAACAAACAAGTCACTGTGTGAGTCGTCGGTAATTTCCAAATAACCATTCCAGCAGGGTTTCTATAGTTGGTTGCCAAAAAAAATCATCCCAAAAACTTTGATGCCTACTCAAGTAATACTACTTATACTTACATCCTTTGACCGACCGGACCGTCTGGTAGGTTCAGGAAATTTACCGATAACAAAATGCATAAGTACTTAATACGCAGAACTATATATATATATATATTAAAATGCATGCACCTACCAGTTGTAGGCTACAACTATACCTAAGTTTATAAGTTTATGTTCCACTAAATCCTACAAAATGTATTTCATAATAATAGAAAAGATGACAAATAAATTGTTGTGAGTTTTTGCATTACAGAAAGTTGTTCAGAGAAAAGAATAAGATGGAGTAACATTAGGAAAAAAAAATCATTACAAAGGTGATACAAGGACTATTTACTATTCGATGGCATTTTACAGGTACACAGTTTTTCTATCAACTGATGGAATACTAAGTTTCGTAAGTGTTCGACTTAATAAAAATTTGAATGCCAGCCAATAGTAAATAGTCATTTACGCATCCCCTGCTCAGTCCATCTTATCTACGCTACACTTTGCACTCTTCACTAATTAATACTATATAATAGTAATGGAACAATCTTTTTTTTTTTTCGTATAAATGCTCTACATACAGGATCATGTAAGACATGATGAATTGAGCAGTCGAGCAAAAATCAATCAAAAAGGTGTCTAGTACTCAAGTAGGAAACGATGCCCAAAAAAGAAAATTTAAGTAAATACGGAAATGACTAAAGTAAATGCTAAAAAAATCTACAATACTATATAAAGATAAAGATGAGTTTCTGAACTGCTAGGCTAGACAGGCTTGAATGTTGTATTATATATAGGTATATATATATAATTATAGACTAAAGTAAGTAGTAAGTGATAGGGTGATAGAAAAATGTTGGAATTTAATAGAAAGAGTTATTAGCTCTGTAAAAGAAGAGTGTAGTAGTATATTAGGCCCTTACTTCCTTCTGCTTTTTCTTGATCTTATTTTCCCCCTCCTGTGGCAATCGGTCATCCCATCCCATTTTATCAGTTATCAGAAAAACACATACATACAAAAATATCTTCCATGTGTAAAAAATATTCACTTCAAATTTTCTCAAAAAATGTAGGTTGTAGGTACCAAAAAACAATTTACTTTATCGAACCTAAGGGGATTATTGCTTTGAACTACTAGTAGGTCAGTCCTTACTTTTTTTGTGTGTGTTTGTTTTAAGTCTATTTTTCTGTGTCTGATTAGTATGTGGGTATTTTAGTATTGTACTGGGACTTTTAACTCTTGTTTCATGTGCAACATGTATAGTATATGGAAATGTATATAAGTTTATTACTGACTGATGGTATATGATAATGAATAATAAATAACCTTCACAGTTAACATCAAAAGCAAACATCGAGAATACATTAAGAATCATAATAATAATAGTAGTAGTAGTAGTAGTATTAGAGTACGTATTAGATAGATTAAGATTAAATGCTGTCATATTGAACATTTATATGTGAAAATAATAGACAAACTTTGATTCAAAATAATTTGACTGTGTGTGTTACGAGAAAAAAAAAGGAGATTTTGTGAGTTTTGGACTTGGCGTTAGTTTACTTGAAGTCCAGTAAATAATACGCCCACTCATTTATACGTACAGATCTTTTTAGCATGGTGTGTGGTTGGGTCACAATCACGACACAATAATCAAGGGAAAAGAGACAAAGGATGTTGACAGTACTTATACGATACGGACATTGAGTAATGATGTAAAAGTCATAATGAGTGTCAATGTATGTGTGTCTGTGGGCCTGAGACAGAGTGAAAAAGAGAGACACGTTACCTCGCCTTCAGCTCGTTTTTTCTCCAACTCTTTTTTCTTTGCATACTCTTCGGTGATACGAGCTTGGATAGCGACAAGAGTTTCCCGGGTAAAGGGTCGAAAAACTGGTCGTTCATCCTCTAAAATGCTTTCCGAGTCTTCTGACATTTTTTTCTCTCCTGGCCCTATTCACTCATAGCGTGGTGTCTAGTAGAGTCTCTAATTTATCCTCGTCATCATTCCATGCCAGCCATCACATCAGGAGCTCTTTATCTTCACCATCACGTCTGGAAAAAAAAAACAAAAAAAAGACAAAATAATGTTGAGTCAAGCCTTAATTATCCATTCATTTCATTTAATGCGTCCATCATCCTCATACAGACATTTCTCATTGTGTACAATTTACATACATTTACCCACATTATGCGAAAGCCCCCGTGAAATGTGTCTTATGACTTTTGTTATGTATGCATATTTTATGTACATTCGCCATCGATACAAATTATTATTGTGTGTATTACTCCACTCCCCCTTTAAAACCTGGAGCAAGTTGCGAGCATGCAGGATGGATCGCGTCTGTCACGAAATTTTGTTTCCTTTCAATTGCAATTTTAATTCCGCTTATTGTCAGTAGTGGTAAGTATATCTGTAGTTGGATGTTCCTGGGAAATTTATTAAATGAGATGCAGTGCGTCATTCGATCCTCCTATCCCTTTCCTACCTCGACAATAATGCAATGCAATGTAACGTCAGGGCAACTCTTATGGTCGATTCTTTACGTGGGAGTAACGATGTCTGCAGTCGGAATTCGTAATTTTCCTTCGGCTAATAGATGTAGAGCTGCACAGGGACAGGGATTTACTATAGGTATCTCCGTGAGTCATACCATACCGGTGAAATTGTCAATTTATTTTAGTGCCAACACGCACATTTATTCGTTCTGGTTTTATTTTTTTTTCTACTTCTTCTTCTTCTTTCCTAGTCTCAACGCCCTGCCTCTACTCTCTCTCTCTCTCTCTCTCTCTCTGGCCCTGGCTCTTTGTCTGCCCGTGTGCGCCCCATGTTTGCGGCTGGAAATGGAAATATGGAGAGAAAGTTTCTGCCCGTCTGACTTTGTAATTCCTGTCATGAAATGGCATGGTTTGGTAATCCGTACGTGGATTACATTTCTACATTATCAGCCTGTGTACACGGAATAACTAATACACACTTCGCATGAGAACATAGCGTTCCGTATGACCTTGCTTTACAACATTTATATTATCGTTCTTTCTCTCTTGTTATGGCTCAGAGTGCGGCTTCGTAGCGTTCGGGAATGGAATAGTAGGGACTGTAGTTTACGGGTTTGTAGGGAGACGGGTAATGTTAGTAAACAGACCCACAGACGCCCATCATTTTCCTATTATTATGATCCCATCCTGAGGCGGCTTATTGCATATTCAAATCTAGTCAAAAATGCACAATTCCAAAATTGCGTAATGAAACTTGTAGGGAGAAAGTATACAAGTACGGCACTCAGTCTTTGAGTGAGTGAGTGAGTGAGTCAGAGATAGCGAGAGAGAGAGAGAGAGAGAGAGAGAGAGAGAGAAGAAAAAAAAGACTGGATCTTGTTCCCAAGAATTTGATGGGATTCCTGCGAAGGAATTGATGTGATTTCTTACCCAGTGATCCAAAGTGTTCCTACGTAATTTGAACAGATTGAACACATTACCTATAGGTACTCATACACTGGCAAATGGGTACAGTCGTCGTTGGACTCGAATAATTTTGGCAAACGGGCTGAAGGGAAGCTAAAAGAACGGGACCGGGAAGGGCCTAACGGGATAGAGCCGAGGGAGAAAGGAGAGAGCTACTATAAGCTCTGTAGTAGACTCGAGGACGTTAAGTAGAGTATATAGACGGAGAAAAGAGAAAGAAATTGCGCATGAGAAACGGCATTTTCTCACTGAACCTTTTATCGATTGTATAGTACAGAATAGAAATGCAATAAGAGGAATGAAGAGTTCCACTTTTAGCCAACAGCTACGGCTAAGTCCCGAAATTTTCGGCTCACATTATATAACAATTCCCTTGCAGAGAGCTCTCTCATATACAGTAGAAGTGGGACACGCTTTGACACCACTCCACGACTGTATAGACTCGAGCCTGTACCGCACACTTTTGACGCCCTTAATCATCCCACACTGATACGCTTTTTCTTTCGTGGAAATATTGCAAAAATGATACGATATGAGCCACCACCACCGTCAACGGGAAACATCCCCTTTTTTTGGAATTCCATTCCTCCCATAACGTTCCAACGAAGGCATTCCCGTATACTATCTTTAAACTATGAGGGCTTTGTTATTCGGGTCAGTAGTCAGTGCTACATATTTACTACTGATATTTAATACCTTACACGATTTCAATGAAGGGACCTTCAGCACTTTGACTTCTGCATCAAATCTCCTAAAACTACAAGCCGCACATCCTCTCACAAAATCCTACCTAGCACTAGAATGCAAATGATCAAAATAATTTTAATGCTAATCGTGTGTGGGGATTTTAAAATGCAATGATTTGAAAAGTCATGCCATTAAGATTGTGATCGCCTCAAGGTCTTTTCCTTTGTAAATCTAAATCCTCTTATCCGATTTCCTCACAACTCTGGCAGATTTTGTTGCCTTATATGTGGATTTGCGGGAGCTTGTTCTTGAAAGGGAGAATTAAAAATGACTAAATGTTATTTTAAATTAAATCAATTAATGCTTACATATTGAAATGGGCCGGCTAACGTATAGTATATTCGAAATGCCTTCAACTTTCTAAGGGCAGTACTATATATGGGTAGTGTATTATTACATATTTATTATTCATATATAAATAAACGCAGTATGTTAAATCACTTCATGGGGGATGGCCCGAATCGACATGTATTCATGAAGGAAGCTGGTAGTACAGTACCTCCTGTTCTACATAATATGTATCTACTACTCTAATGTACATAGGTACATTGGCAGAGAAGTATACCTACCTGGAAGCATGAATCATATCAGGAATTATTATTATGCCGTCCTACTGGGTTGTAAAATGTATCAGAATTGCCAAGTCAAACATGAAAGGCCTAACCATGTTACAATAAACTTGGGTGTACAACAACTATAGACGTAATATATGTTGATGTAGATTGTTGTGTTTTAAAGGTAGACGGGAATGAAACTGTTGAATAATTATAAATTATGTACGGAAATGAGTAGAACATTTTTATGTTGGACTGAAATTAGTAGTACGTACTATGGCTAGTTGTATTTTCAGTCGAAATATAAAATCGGCTTCGAAAATTTGGCTATGAAAGTAAATGCTTTTAGTACAACCTTTAGGTACCACTGTAGCCAGAACGACAACCCTATTACAATGAACTGAGAAAGCAAGGAAAGATTCAAAGTGAAATTCAAAATTTTGCAATCGTCACACAAAATGACTGAAATAAGGAATAAATTAAAATATTTTTCTACACACAAAATTGATGAAAGAAACCAAATTTCCTTGGCTTCTTTGAACTTTGAGCTGCCTATTTAGGTAATTGGAATGCGGCAAAGACGAAATGCAAGTATTTGATTTAAATTAGTAATTTTATTTTCAGGAATAATTGAAATCTGTTACCGAATTCTTGATTTCCAAAATTAGATAAATTCTTCTCAGCGATATTAATCTAGGAACAAATTCACAGCACTCACTCGAATATTGTAGCCAAAGGATTTTTGCACAAAAATCATGAGATTTGCAATGCAATCCCAATTCTAATCCACTGTATTTTAAATTAATTCTACGGGTCACACTTTCCTCCCTGGGCTCTCTTGACTTTTTGGCTACACCCAAAGGGAAAGTCAGAGTTACTGTAGTTGCTCTCTCAAAAAAAAATTCCTTTAAGGTTACAAGTCTATTCTAAAATACAGCTTAGTAAATGTAAAGGAGACTACTGACCTGGCAAGGGAAATTATCCGCAATGTTACAATGTTGAGACGGGCCGATCCGAAACCACTACAGCCACACCACAAACTACAAAACTGAAAAGGAAAGGAAAAATAAGAAAGTTGGGACGAAAACTGAACTTGCCCAATTAGATATGTCTGACGGTCGACTTGACGGGAGTGAACAATGTAAAAAAAAAAAGAAATAACAATGAAGAGGAGCAGAGTTAGTTGGAAATTAGGAAAGTTGATAAAGATGGTTAGAATGGAATGATTTTCTGGAGAGAATGGAGCCAGAGAGATAGATGTATAATGATAGTAAGATATGGTGGAGGTTTTCTATGTATCGAACATGATTATTGGGATGTGGCTATTTGTTCTCGAGTTGTTTGGGAGTTGCAGCAAAAGAAAGTGCGCTGCTGGGGAAAGCAGAGGCGGGGCGTGGTTGTGTCTCAAAATTTTCATGGAGCTCATGGAATCCAACACCCGTGACGTCACACTCTTTCTTGTGTCATGCGGCAAATCCGACCCTGCAAAACTTTTCCCGTTCCTATAGCTACAAATCAAAACATGGATCATCTCATCCCCAGCTCTCTTTGCCGATCTGTCGGGACAGAGACTCACTCCACCGGAGAAAGTCCACACTTTCTCCGCCGGATCCCACTCCTTTCCCCTGTCTGACTTTCACTCTTCATTCTTGTTTACAACTCACACACGTTGCCCCCAAATACGTGTCAAATGCATATACTTTCAGTAAGTACGTTTTATATTGTCTGGAACCCAGTCAGACTAACTTCCTAAATCAATAAAATAGTATTTAAGACCGATTTAACTAAAATCTTTGGCAGCCCAAATTTTTAATACAGAGAAACAGTTCAGATCATTTGACCGGACATTTGGATTAGTTAATTAAGATGAGCATGCTTACTGTATTTGTGAAGAATCTTTTCAGTTTTAGGTTGGATCTTTCACCTTAAAGGTCCGGATTTATTTCGAAGTGCTGTTGTGCTCTTTTTCTTGCTTTTTTTCAGTTGCCTTTTAAATCTCTCCATTTGGCAACACCGTTCATCTGTATTCGAATTTATCCCGTGCAGTGCAGATCAGCTGTTCACAGTTGGCTGCCAAATTCAATTCGGAGCACAGAATCTCCGTCAATGGACTTGGTTGGTTGGCTCGTTGGCTGGTGCAGTAAAGTTAAAAGTTAATTAAATAAATAATTGGAGTGACTAATTTAATTAATAGTTCCATTTAGTTTTAAAAATGGCAGGGAATTACTACTTTGTCGTTGTGGGTCATCATGATAATCCCCTCTTTGAAATGGAATTCTCGCCCCCTGCCAAAGAACCAAGGGTAAGAGGTGTACTTTGACGTATGAGGTGTTTTAAGTTTGTAATTTTTAATTCTTTAATCTTCGATTTTGTCGAATTGTTGGATTTAGTTCTTATTGATTGATAGTTCATCTTTGGATTCTTATTTCTTGGAAAACATGTTGATTGTAAAATTGTGGTTTAACATCTGAATGATCGATTGTTTTAGAAATATGTACATTCAACGTTTTTGATTTTTGTATCATGTCCCAGCATGAATTCAAGTATCATTTTTAGAAAAAAAATCATTATTATTGATTGAAGATTGAAGTTGTTGTTAGGGTCTGTCAGTCAGTTACCAAACTTACTAAAGTTTCTGAGCGATTGCTCCCTGTTTGAAGTCTAAACATGATGCAATAAATTATTATGAATTAAAGGAAAGCAATTGAATGCACAATTGATACGAATATAGAATTTAGATAAACATGACATGACCGAATGACCGTAGAGGATTGCTTACAACTTACATGAAGCGTTGGGCTTTATTGTAATTACTGTTGATTGTTTTGAGAGAAAATCTAGTTTGGGTCTTGGGTGTTGCTTGATATTTTTGTATGTTCCCATTTTTCGCATCATTATTGCATTGATTGATGACTTAATTTTGATTTATTCAGTTGTTAAAGACGGTGATTATTGTTTTAAGTTGTAGCCATTATTGCATTGAAGTGTTTTAAAAAGAGGAAAAGAAATATTTTTATCATCTCTTCTGTCTGTCAAGTTTCGAACTGTGTTTCAGGGTATTGGGCGTGTGCTCCACGGCTCGACTCCACTCCCCTATAGATCTCTATTCCATTCCATGAATGAATTATAAAGTTTAACAAAATACTCTGTCGGCTCGAATTTGGCTTGAACCGATTGGGGTTCTAATTTGAGTTCAAATTGAAGTGATAGGTGGGTAGGTATACAGTATACATAATCATTATTATATTGTTTTACTTCGTAGCTACCTACATACGTTAGTCCCTTTGCTGTCATTGTGATTTATTTGAGCATGTTTTTCTTCACTCTTAAGTATGTGCATCAATAACTAATACGCAATTTAAGTGTTCTGTTCTGTTCAATGTGTGCTGTCTGTATAGCTGTGACTGTGATGAAATTGGTTTGTATGTTGAACCTTGTGTGAAAATCTAAACCAAGGTCACATCGATAACAAATCTCATCTGATTCTCCTTTTTTTTGTGTCTTGAATAATGTAATGTCCTGCTCGTGTGCGCGGGAATTGCACACTTTGACATATTGAAGTGTCCACGATGCGATGGGGAATGTAGGTATTTGCACTAGAATGGACGAATGGAGTGGTACTGGTGTGTGTAAATAGAGTATAACATTTTAAATGCCATTCAAGTGACTGTCTATAGTAAGTAGTAAGTGGTGGTTCAGAACAGACTAATACTTTTAGTATCGAACTGTAATTTCTCACTACACTATTATTTGTTGACCTTGTAATTGACAGCCTGACACTCAGTTTATAGCCATTGGCCATAGGGAGGCACTGGGTGTAACACTTTTTCCGCTGGCATGCCGGCAGTTAGCAATACAATTAATCAAAGTTTACGACATTTAACTTATGCGGCAACCAAAAGGCATTGTGATCGAAGTAGACGGTACTGATATACAATGAATTATAGACTTTAAATTGTTTTAATTTAGTCCTAGTTCTAGCATACCTAACCTACATTTCGCAAAACAAAATAACAATGCAAAGGATGAGAATGCTCGAATGATGATCAACCTTAGTATAAAAGATAGATGCACTTAAATAAGACGGTAATTATTGAAATATTGTTTTTTGGCTTACAGAAAGAAGATCACAGTTATTTAAATCAATTCATCGCTCACGCCGCACTGGATCTAATCGATGAGCATGTTTGGAAAACTAATAATATGTACCTGAAAATAGTGGATAAATTCAACGATTGGTTCGTATCAGCCTTCGTCACTGCATCCCAAATCCGATTCATTGTACTACATGATGTTAAAAATGAGGATGGAATCAAAAACTTCTTTTACGAGCTCTATGAAATGTACATCAAGGTGAGATGCATAAATATTATGCAATTGTGATTTCCTGAAACTATAGAGTATAAAGTGTACTCTACATTGAGTTTAAATAATTTTGTAGCGCAATCTTATTAGTCAAACGATTATGTAATTTATTTTTTCAGTACACAATGAATCCATTTTACGTCCAGAACACTCCAATAATAAGTTCAGCCTTTGAGAAGAAGGTCACGTTTTACGGAAGAAAGTATTTAGTTGGATGAAAAATGAAAACGCTTGGATTTATTTAGTAGTAATTATAATTTACCAATTGAAAATCTACATAATTTTGTATTATTTATATGCAAGTTCGTACTATTTAATTTGCACGTTACGTAAATAAAGATTATTTATTGCATCAATTGTGATAATTGAACCGCTGAGTGAGTAAAACACGGCATAGCGAAGCAAGAAATAAAACTTAGTAAGCTAATAAATACATAAGTAAATGAACACTAACAAGCATGAGCACAAAATACAATCTACATTATTATTCTACAGTACGAATACCTGTCGTACATAATTATACCATGCTCTAACAAGTAAGTAATATGCTCATGTCAATCAATTTGCAACTCTATCATCTGATTCTGATTTGCCCTTTAACCCACCAGCATCCCCATCATAGGCATTATTACATTGATATACATTTGGGTGCTATCTCTCTCCCTCTGTCTCTCTCTCTCTTTCTACTCTAAAGATAAAGGGTGGGTTTTCTCAAGCAAGAAATGAAAAAGAAAGAACAAGCCCCTATATCTATATTTAGTTAGGTATGCCCCCGTTAAAATGAATGAGTTTCATAGTTAACTTGAAGTTTCCTTTACAATGCAATGCCTTAATAGGTCTGTCCTGTACTAAAACATTTGAGCCCTCCCTGTAATTACGTAATGTAAATAACCCATTTAAAAAATGAACTAGGTACCTTCCTATCCTGTATAAAATATACTCTACTCGTTCACGTGTTTCATTTTCAATCCTTTCAGTCAGTTCCTATTATACATTTATGTACTGAAGTAGTTCATGCCTACTTGAAAACATCTGTGATCTGTGAATTGGACATATACATATGTACATGTGCATAGTACTGAGCCTGAGCTACTGTACTGTACGTACCCACGGACCTTTGTACTCATTCATTAAAAATATAGTTTCTGCTGTTAACTATAGATTCACAAAGGGTGGAAAGTGTGCATGGGGATCTTGGGATGTGAATAATGTAGATGCAGTCTACTCGTCTGTTAGTTACACACTGTGATTGGATTTTTATTGATTTGCAAAATTGCAAAATTGATGCGATATAGTTTATGCCAATGCTGGTGAAAGTTGCGTACTTTGGGCTAAAGAACGCGACGAATACCGTAGTAAGTTAAAGTTTAGGTGTAGAGTGTATGGTGGAACGGTATTAACACATACTCTGTACTACATTGGAACCTTCCATGTATGACGTTGACGGATTTGGGTTGAAGAGAGCTCTTTCAATAAGCAGGCAGGGCGATAGCATTTTGAACAAGCCAAAAACCATCATACAATTAGGTAGCGTTTTTACAAAAAAAGGCAAATCAAGGTTTCTACATTTAAAAAAAGTACAAAATCATACAATTAGCGTTTCCGCCCCCCCCCCCAAAAGTAAAACAAGGTTTTTAAATTTTGAAAAAGGTCATAAAATCATTCAGAGTTTTCAAAAAACAGCAAAACAAGATTTTAGCAATGTGAAAAAGTGCTTAAAATCATTCAATTAGTTTTTGAAAAAATAGCAAAACAAGATTTTTGCATTTTGAAAAGTACATAAAATCATACAATTCGTGCTTTCACAAACAAAAAAAGTAAAGAAGTAAAGCAAGATTTCTACATTTTGAAAAAGTGCAAAATCATACAATCAGCGTTTTCGAAAACAAGCAAAACAAGAATTTTACATTTTAAAAAGTACATAAATTCATATAATTTGTGTTTTCGAAAAATACAAACAAAGATTTTTACATTTAGACAAAGTGTCAAATCATACAATTATCGATTTGACAAAAAAAAAAGAAAAACAATAGGTACCTACTTTTACACTTTAAAAAAGTACATAGAATCATGCAATGAGCGTTTAGAAAAACAGTAAAACAAGATTTTTACATTTTGAAAGACCGTTACGCAATTTGCACGTTTAAAAAAAGGTGCTTACTAGGTTACATCATAATATCATATATGCGAGGCTCTTAGCTGTAGGCACTGCACTGTAGCAAAAAGGCAAAGGAAAGTACCTACTAGTACTACATAGGATCTTTTGAGCAAAATTCTTCCATGGGATCAGTTGCTTTGGTTTTTGAAGTTCTTTGGTTGACGACGGTGCAGAGTGCAGAGAGACCAGAAGGAGTAGAAAGACCGTGTGCTGTGTGTTGAGGGCTCTTAGAGGTATAGCAGACACGGCAGACCTTTAAACGTTGAAACAAGTCTTAAAGAATAAAAAAAAAAGAAGTTGCCAAGAAAAGAAACTCAAAAGAGACGGAAGAAGTTCATTTGTTCGTTCGTTCATTCATTCGTCATGCCATGAGCTTGACTCTGGGTCCGAGTCCGAGCTCTTGGGTCTGTAGTCTGTCCATGTCTACAAAACTTAATTTAATAATTTATTATTACTTATAAATAATCCAAAAAAAATAGTCTTCATTATATTTTAAATTATGATTTAACTCCACGAAAAGAATGGCTACAACTACAACACCAACAACATCTCAATCTACTCTCAATCTCAATTCACAAAGAAACAGCTCAACAACGAAGGAAGCAAAAAGAATCCACTGTTCATTTTAAATTCAGTTCAAGTTTTTCAATTTAAATTTAATTGTGATTTCATTTTTCTCAAGAAAAAGTGCTCAAGCTTACTTAGGTACCCCAATATCATCACTCTGTATATAAATGCCCTGGTCGTTACCGTCTTTCACGATATTCGTTCGTGGGCAACCTGGGTTCCAGTTCCAGTATCAGCTTTATTATCATAATCCATTTATAATTTGTTTTTGTTGTGCTACAAAAGAATTCCCACTAATTTGTGATCTTTGAATGCTTTCTATATACGGTAAGCAAAACAAAAAAAAATATATACTTTTAATCATTTATTTTATAGCTTCGACTTTCGAGTATGTACGGATGTTTTAACTGTACTAGTACGTACATATGGGTGGATACATCTTTTGCGTAGTACACTGTAGTTTACGCATTTTGCGTTTATTGCATTATTATCATGTACATGAACTTATACTTCATTTGCAATTTTTTTTTTTTTGCAAATCCGCAGTCCCGTTATTCCTTTAGCTTGTTTTAGTATGCGCTATGCGTATATAAAAGGTACACAGAAGGTACATATATATATTCCGATGACTCGTGCATGAGATATGATAAACGTCAAAAGTTTTGTGGAAATCTTCGATGTTTTGTGAACAGCTGTAAGTTTCATTTTTTTTTAAAGGATTGACCTGCACCTGCACCTTCTTACAGCAGTGTGTATTAAAGGATTACAATAAAGGATGCAGTAAAGAATAAATTAATTGATGAATACCGTACCGACATACAGCCAACATCTATTATCTATTCTGCGTCATAATAGCGTCACTTTTTTTTAGTTTAAAATACTTTGTTATGAAGTACATAGTTGAAGAATTATGGGTAACAATGTTCAATGGTAGACCAGTAGTTATGTAAACAATTAAGTTAAAGTGCCTAGGGACGTAGGGACGTTGTACGTAGGTTAAAGTCAGATCCGTGTAGGTAATCAATTGCTTTATTTGCAACTGTTCGTTTAGCCTATTCAGAACTGGGAAACTATGTAATCCTTTACAAAAGTGTTTAGTCTACAAATTAATGAAATTAACTTTTTCAAAAGTATTCGAAACAAGAAATTAACACTTTCAAAAAGGTCAAAACTAGAAATCAACATTTTCAAAAACAGTCAAGACTATAGTGTAACTAACCATTTCAAAAAGACTTTAACAAGAAATTACCATTTTCAAAACGGTCAATACTAGGAATTAACACTTTCAGAAACATTCAAAACAAGGAATTCACCTTTTTCAAACAGGCTCAAAATAATAAATTACCATTATCCAAAAGATGTATGACTAGATTGATTCCCGTTTCGAAAAGGTTAACCTCAACATTTGGAATTTCTTTTTTTTTCTGTTGCATTCGATTGATAACTGATAACGTTGCAGCGTCCAGGAAACATTAAACTTCCTAAAGTTACATTGCATGCTACAGGTAGAGAGTACAGGTGATTCAGTGATAAAATTACTACCTGTGTTGACAATATTAATCATTATTGCTTTGGAAGGGAACATTAGTTTACTTTGGTAGGTACATACTTCATTTTTCGCAAATGATAAGGATGTTATCTTTAACGTTGAAGAGAAGTGCGCTCGCGACAACAATGATAATAAAAATTCAACCTAATGACACAGACAGCAGATGACAGATTACAAATAGAAATAAGTGTAAAGGTGTAAACAGTAACCGTTCATTTTGTGTTCTCATTTATTATTAACTTTTAAAAAAAAATCGCTTCCATTGCTAACGACCGACCAACGACAGTGAATTCTCAATGTCAGAGTGAACGTTGCGTTGTTTTTATCGGGAATGCGAACTTCAATTCATGATTCACATTCAGGCTAATGTCCCACGCACGTCGCACCTGTAAAAATGTTATTTAGACGGCAGTATCATATATAGATACACACAGTAAATACATACATGGTCGATACAGGTTTTTATTCTACAAAGTATTCTCTCATTGACCGTTAAGAATAAATTATAATAATTATTATTATTACGTTCAATGTCTCATTTTTCATTTAGGTAGACCTACACTACGTCTTTCATCATCTCTCGTAGCGGATCATTGTACACGATACGATAGTTGAAGATAGTTTTCAAATACCATTACCAATGTATAAGAAAGTGAAGTCAGATTTATGGAGGAAAAACGTTTGGTGGTGTGTTGATTTTATTTTTAAGTTTTTTGCTTTGTGTAA